>JAOQGN010160042.1:0-11256 GCA_027564295.1 Himantozoum antarcticum | reverse complement strand
ATTTAATTTTCTGAGGATATTTAATGCTTTACGAATAGTTAGCAGGTTCACACTGTTGACGTAGCAAGATGTATGTTCTAGCCTCTGTCCTTATGCCTGTCCTTATGCCTGTCCTTATGTCTGTCCTGGCGTCTGTCCTGGCGTCTGCCCTGGCGTCTGCCCTGGCGTCTGCCCTGGCGTCTGCCCTGGCGTCTGCCCTGGTGTCTGCCCTAACTTAGAACTGTAGCAGTTATGTCTCAACCTTATAAGTCAAGTGCACCCACCAGAGAAGATAGCAGTGTTTCTTTCTTTTGAGCATAAATTATGCGGTCTTGTAGTCTAAAGATCATGAGACCTATCCGAGTAAGAAATGGTCTTTAGATTTGATAGATGCTAATCTTCCAGTCTCGTCAGGCCCCAAAGAGCCCACTTAGTGTTTCAATTGTTTTCTGTAGATTCTCAGTTTTTCCGTTGCTTATGGATGAACCTGGGTCTTAAATTCACACCACAAGAAGAGCAAATTCTCAAGCAAAGATATGACATCAAAGGAAATGGAAGAGTGAGCTGGAAACAATTTGCCAGCTCAGTTGAAAGATCATTTGCTGCAACAGATCTTACTAATGACCCAGCATTTCAAAAAGTGGAATCTTTGGAATTGTAAGTGATTTTTTAAAATTTGGCAAAAAAATACATTGTAAAAAGAGGACTAGACAATATTTTACATTAATTAAGCTAATGAGCATGTTTATATGGTGCAATAATTTTTTTGTGTAGCTAATTTGCCATTAATCAATTTTAAATTGTGCGATCTCATCGTTAGACATATTGCGACCAGAAGACAATGGAGATGTGACAAGTGTGAATGGGTTGGTAGAAGCTGAAAGAAATTTCTGAAAGAAATGCTGTGTCATTACTCGCAGAATTTATGTATAAAAATGTATTACTGTACTAATTGTAAAATATTTAATTTTGTGTACTGTGTAAATTGTGTTAATGAAATATGATGTATTATAAAACTATAGCTTAGGCACACAAAGAACAGTCCGACCTCTCAGTCCAGCATCTGAGAGAAAGGTTGAGGAAACACTGAAAAAGATGATAGAGCATTATAAATATAATGGAATCAATTTGAGAACATGTTACGAAGACTTTGATGTTCACCATATTGGAAAAATCACTGAAAGCCAGGTATTATATAATACAATTTGAGTACAAGTATATGATCAACCAGAAAACAAATTTTCATTTGATCTTTTTAAGTTGTTAAGAATTGGAGGAAAATTTATAGCTGAGGTGTAACATTCACTGTGTTTTACGCAATAACGTTCTTTCAACTGCTTTCTAACAGTGACACATGCTAGATTTGAGAAATTATGTGCAACTTGCTTTGTTTTGTGTCGATATACAAGTAGATTGTCACTACATAATGCTATGTAGTGTTCTTCACTATTTTATCTGAAACTAATATAAAGGAAAATGTTTGAAAAGCTTAAAGCTATATTATGAAGGCTTTTCATATTATCAAACACTGCATTAAACCAGTGAACTTTGGCCAATTTTATTTATTATTGCTGAAAGTGTCTAGTATTGTAATTGTAATATTACATTCAAGTTAGTTTTGACTTTAGTGTGTCAATCATATTGAAAGCTTGCAGTACGGCCGTTACCACATTCACTTGTTACCAGCTTTGATTTAATTTAAACAGTTTTACCGGGCTTTCCCTGGTCCACCCGACATTGATGAGGCAGAGATAACCAGACTGGTGAAGAAATACGGAGATCCTACTGAACCAGGATTGGTCGTCTACCTAAATCTTCACCATGATTTAGTAGCAGTTGGTGATAACATAGCAGCAGAGCAGTTGAACCTTAACTCTACTGCTTTTCAGAGTGACTACATCCCAAAAGAGGTACATGTATTATTAAAATCTGACATAATGTTTTTGCATGTCAGCAAGTTTCATTTATGACATTGTATCTTGTATTGCATTGGGGTGCATTAAATCACCAGAGCATAAGTATGAATATTGTTTCTTTTAAAATAATGGTGTATCTAACTAAGAACCACTTGCCGGCTTGGGCATGTATTTGTTGTACACTACTTGTCATAACCAACAAATTGGTAAAATCCAAACGTCGAACTATGATGGTCCGCTATCTTGCAATTCGTTACAAATAAACTTTTCAAGGCATAGCATAGGCATTAAATTTGCCTTTGTCCATCTGACTTTGTCTAGCAGAACTATTTACACAATCATGGTATTGGTGGTAAAATTGGGCTGCATATGCAAACTTTAATTGATTGTAGAGAGAAGGCGATCCCTCAGTGCAGCAGATATTTGATAAGATAAGAATAGCTGTGTTCAAGAACGGAATCCGAACCCCAGAGTTTTTCAAAGATCACGATCGGCTACGTTCTGGAATAGTTACCGAAAATCAATTTCTCTGTGGATTGTCATTGGCTGTTGGAAAAGAGGCTCGGCTCAGCAGACAGGAAATGCAAAAGATTGTTAACTTCTACAAAACATCAGATGGAAGAGTCCAGTACAAAGAGTTCTGTGATATGATGGAGAATGGTGAGAGACATTGTTGTGATCTATATAAATGAATTACTGTCAATTTATCTGAGATCTAGGAAGTTTATCAGCATTATATTCTTGCTGCTGCAAGAGCTGTTTTTGCCTGCTATGTAGGATGTCATCGATTAAGGGTTCAATGATTAAAAAACAATGATGTAATTAGTATCTGCCTATTTTTTTTGCTTTACTCTTAGTTTACAAATATGATGACTTGTCTAGTAAGCTCAATAACTAAGTGTACAGTGTTCTAGGTTCACCTGAATATAATTTAAAGCAGTAGTTTTCACCTAGCACTTTCAGCAACAGTGTCAGAATTCAGAAACATACATCTATCAAAAGGATAGTTCAAAACTAAATCTCATATTTTTACTGTCTTTTGTAGCATTCAATATCCCAGATTTAGATAAAAAAGCAACATTGACTCCAATTAGACCAAAGGAAGGCTCTCTAAATAGGGTAAGTAGTATGGCTTGCAGTAAAGTGTCTAGGGTGTGACTGTGACTTGTGATCGGTGGGTTGATTTCCTGTCAAGTAGCTCTGTTTGTAGTACAGGCTGCTATATTATTGTTACACCCGGCTTTTGTGGCAAATTATTCTACAGTTCCTAGTGGAATCTCAACATATTGCAAGCACTGTTTGATATTAAGAAGATATACATATTGACAGCCGTCTAAAGTCAACATGGGGCCAATTTGTAATTTTATATTTTTTAGTTTCTCAAACACAGAAAGTATACAGATAAAGTGTATAGTATTGACATGCGCCATTTGCTAATTTTCTTTCAATTTACTGATAACGCATCCCACTACCCTTCCCCAAACTTTTTGAAAGCTATAATATTAATTCATTAGTAGCTTATCACCCATAGAGGTATTATGCATATGAATGCATGAGTATGTGAAAGGCCTACCTAGTTATACTTAGATGTATAGCTTTTTATCAAATAATAGTGCCTTCGGAGAAGAAGACAACTCCATATAAAAATGCTACTATTGACTTTGTTTAGACTGTTCCAACTCTATGTGATGGTGATGAGACACGCTTGCTACAGGTGCTGGATAAGATCATAGAGCAGGTGAATGAAAGACGCATCATGATGTACCAGTACTTCAAAGACTACGACAGAGTATGTTTGTATATATACATGTAGTCTACTCGGGATGTTACAATGAGTTACATGTATGAAATAGCAAGATGTTTTTGTAATTACCGGCAGCCACCCAAATTCAGTAAACAGAGGAAATGAAAACAATTTTATCCTGCAGATTATGCGGAAAAGCAAACTACAGTTGAATATTCAGCACTATGGCTATTCCATTCTATTTCTTACTAAGACCAACTGATAATTGTGCAAAATCGTGTGAGGTTGCTTATAATAGTATACTATGCTATTAATAGTATACTACACTATATTATATATATTATATACATGTATATAATTATAAATGTATATATTATAAGGAATTATTTACGTTCAAATATATGTATATGAGTAACAAATCATTATAATCATATAATATACCTGTAATTATGTGCGCATCAAAATTAGGGTGCTTAAAGTCGAAGTATTTTTTCTTGTGCATCCAAAATTGAACACTGCTCACAACTCCTGTACTGTGATATCCCAGTAAGGCATTGTAAAGCCTTGTAAGTAAGTCATACAGGAATCATCAATTGTTTTGAAAATTGTTCGGTAAACAACTTGCCTACAGGAATTGCAGGCAAGTTGTTTAGATTGCTATTATCATTAGCCTTGTAATTTTGCCTCTTGAGTTACAGCAGGTGTACAACAGCCAATCAGCAGGCTAGAAACCCAAGTCTGCAAACCAGTGTGAGTTTCTCTTGATTGGTTCAGCTATTGAATTACTAACTGGAGTTGTACAATCAGCAATATAGCTAGAATAGATACATATATTTACCTACTTTGCATGCCAAAATAATATTTGTTGGTTTTATGTTTAGTCCTAATTAATATAATTGTTGATTTTAGAGCCTGGCATACACGAGGATAATCACACCCCTCCAGTTCAGACGCATACTCCATTTCCTAACTATCAACGTCACCGAGGAGGATTTCAAGTTGCTTTGTCGCAAATACATTGATGAAGCTACTGGGGACATCAACTACCCTGCATTTGTTCAATCAATTGACGACAGTAAGTTTACAATTTTGTATGGGTTGGATTTTACTTGTCCAATAACATGGCCACCAGACCCAAGAGATGGTCATCAATGTCATAATAGTCAGCGATGACACTAGTTCAAATCATGTAGGCCCTAAAATTGGGAGTTATGGCTTCACGTAACTGAAGGCCATAACTCCCAATTTTAGTGTTCACATGATTCAAACTACAATGACACAAGTAATAAATAACTAAAGAGACATAATTTCGAATCTGACTTATGACCTTGAGGTTTTCGTCCCAGACAAGGACTTTTCTCTTTGCCAATTTCAAAAATAAGAATATCATGCTTTGAGCAACCAGCTCTGCTGTTGGGTTCCCACAAAAACTACAAGTTTGACCAGCAAAATATTCTTCTGCTGGTCACTTGGTGATAAAAGGTAGTATCAAACCAGTTTAATCTTCGGTTTTCATGCTGTATGTGAGGCTACAACATTTTGTTTGAATTATATTTAATGTAGTCGTCAAGGTTTTATTTCGAATTTTGAAATAATGAGGCACATGTACATGTACATATATTATTATAATAGATCTAATTATTTTCTAACCTCACGAAGGCTATGTCATGTTAACACATCAACATAACTGTTGCAGAGTTTGTTGGTTTCACCATTGACAGTCCCCCAGCTGTTGACTTTTCCACGGCTATTCCCGGTACTGATGGCGGAAGAGTGACTTTGTCAGAGACAGCTGTGAAGCCCATTCACCAAGATCTAGGAGCTCTGCCTAAATGTGATATCAGCCAGGTGGACATGGACAACCTCATTGCCAGGATCAGACACCATGTTCTGGTAAACAGATTGAGGGTAAGTTAGGAGTGTATACTTGCTTTGTTTCCTGATCATTGAAAAAAAAACCATGATAGAATGTTTCCATCATGGATCTGCTTACAATATAAACTTACTACTTAGTGGATAAAAAGCATAAATAGAGCAGCTTTCAAAATGTATGATTAGCAATTAGCAATTGCACTGTTTTTAAAGAGGTTATGTTACACACAAAAACTGGCAACTTTCGTCTGATTTTATCTCTATTAGTGTCCGCAATAGATCTTAAATATAATACGGGAGTTGTCTTCACAGCGTATCTTTACATGCTATACTAGGATGACACAAATGCAATACGAAATTAGTAAACGCAACAATTTGTAATATTAAAAGTTTACTTGCATAATGCAAAGTTTTTAATTTTACCAAGTTCTCAGACCGAATTGTAAGGTAATTATTGTATTTAACATTGTTAAAAATATTTAATGCTATTCTGAATTTGTTAAAGATTATTGATGCAGGCGTTTTAAGACATTTGCGCCGCACTAGGACATTTGTGTGAATTACTTCACAAAATTTCTTCTAAAATATGAATGTTATTTTGTAAGCTTTCTGAATTTCCAGCATTTAAAAACGTTGAGGTGGCTGCAATATAAAGTTTGACAAGTTTACATCGCAAAATGCATAATCTTTCACGGCGTCATCAAACTAAACATGCTATCTTTTCAAATTTAGGTCATTGAATACTTCCATGATTTTGATGGTCTCCGCACTGGTGCCATTACAAAGTCACAGTTTAGAAGAGCGCTGTCATCTCTTGGTCTGAGTAAGTTAGGTCATCATGACCTAATTGACCCACAATACTCAGTACTGTGTCATTACTATGAAGATCCTAAAGCTAAAGATAAAGTACTGTGGACAAAGTTCATGGACGACATTGAATCTGGTATGTTTGATCGAAATATGGACATTTCATAACTGCCGTATGAAAACTGAGTGTATATAGATTGTGGATTGCGGTTTGGGGTTGGACATATAGTTACACCCTGTCTAATGCCGAAGTGGTCTCACCCACGGACACCTAGTTTTGCAGTAATGCAAATAGACCCGGATTCGTTTGATCAAGTCACTAGTTGCTAGTCAGTCGATACTTGTTCCAAACTGTTTACTGATCTACATGTTGTACAGTGGTGATCTGGCCGCATGAAATTGATGGCTGTATGAAATTATAGTCTATCTTGTGTATAAAAATGAACTAACCCACCCCCCACCATCCCCTCAGTGACACCTTTAATAAATTCAAATAGTCAATGCTGAATAGGTAAGGATGTGGCAGCAGTGCTTAAACTTACATGACTATTGTCTATTTTGGTCAGCAATGTCTGAGATAATCAGATTGTTAGCCACTTTAATCAGAAATAAATATATTGGCTAAGCAAAATAACAGCATCAAAAGTTTAAATCACTAAAGTCAATGCTTTATATTTGATTGTAGTGTTTACTCAGCCAAACCTGGAGAAAGCACCAGAGCACAGAGTTCCACCATCTGAGGTATTTAGGGTTCCCAAATCTGGCACAATGGACTGGAGACATGCATCAGATGAACATAGGCAGTTGGTAGAAGAGACATTGCATAGGCTTAGGGAGCGGGCAGAACAGCGAAGGGTACTGCTTAAACCTGTCTTTCAGGACTTCGACAGACACAACAATGGTCATATCACCAGACAACAGTTTAGACAGGTATGATCTGGTATTGGCTATATTATGGATTTTATTTATTTATTGCCGGCTTGTTGCTTGTACAAATATTAGCGAGGGTTGAAATTGATGGGTTCGAGCTCATCAATGGGTTGCTGTCTAGCATGAAGTCTGCTTTGAAATTCATGTAGTGTAGCTATTATAGATTTCCTCGCCGAATGCTCTCACAAACTAGTCCAGACCATGTGAAACGGAATTTAAGACTTTACTTTGCTGTTTAAATGATGATATTGCATTATTTCAATATATTATATATAATATTACACACATTAATTTATGTTACATTTTTGTATAAAGTGCCCAACAATCTAGCTCTACGCCTACACTGTCTAGGCTCATGGCACATTTTTATTATTGCTGAAAAAAGTGGTAGATAACTCCTAATGAATTTGCTACATCTGAGTAAAAGACAACTTGTTTAGCCAGGCTAACTAAAATCTAGCACTGCATTTGCTTTGTTTTGAGACTTCAATTACTTATTGATATAATTATTATATTTTCATTTTTTAAATTGCAGTCATTGACTATGCTTGAACTGCACACCGGAGAGGATGAAATGGCTGCGCTAGAAGCAAAGTACTGTAATGATACTGGATTCAACTACATGACCTTCCTAGCGGAGCTCATGCCTCGAGATCCATTACAGTTTATGTATTTGGAGAGGCTGAAGGGTTTACGTAAAACTAATGAGGGAAAGCGACTCCCAGAGATTGACCCTAAATCCGACCTTGAGGAGTTACTTCTCAAGATCAAGACCAAGGTAAATGTTTTGTTTATTTCTTATAATTCAAGTAGAGTATATTGTTGACACATCATCACATCAAATACTGTCTTAAAAGTAAAAGTAGCCTGTAAATTTCACCAGATAATTAAAATGGTGAACAGATTAATCTGTAAAGCTGCAAACGCTAAATTCACATGTCGTTAAGTCCCCGTTAAGTCGACCAGCAATTGTACTAATATTGTATTGTGGTATTTAGTGAATCACTAGAGTTGGAGTTGTGTCCCCAACTTTAATCGCTGTTATAAAGTTGTGTCCCCGTGTCTCAAACAAAGTTGAAGTGTAAAAAAAGCGAAATATGTAAATGCTAATGTGGATGTATGCTCTCTTTGACAGGTTGTGAAAGATAGAGTGCGGGTACATGAGTGGATGAGAGATTATGATAAGCTCAGGTCAGGAAGAATGCATAAAATCTCCTTCAGAAGAGCTCTAGACCTTTGCAAGTTTGAGCTGAAGGAATCTGAATATGCTATTCTAGAAGACAAGTAAGTTAAACATATTATTTTGTATCACAACATAATCTTTATAATGTCACATGATGCATGACAGTGTATTTGATGACATTTTAATATGCTAGTTTTAGCCTAATTTTCTTTGAATAATTTGAGTTCCAATTCTATTTTCATCTGACTATATCAGCAACACAAATTTATAATAATAAAGAGTAAGGCGAACTGATGAGGCCAATTAGTGTAATAGAGTGCACAAATTACACCTGGATTGAAAAATAATTTATTTGGCTCCTATGTGAAAATTCACTCCACCTAGCTGAGGTGGCTTTTGTTGTGTGGGCCTGTAATAAGTACTAAGGTTAAAAAATGTGTATGTATGTTCTATGTTATGTAGTTTACAAAATTTAGATGATGGTTTCTGGTGATCAGTCAACACTAGTAAATATGATGATTTTAACAGCTTAATAAATTTGTTTTAGGTTTGCTTCTCATGTGCGGGATTACGTTGATTGGGTGAGGTTTTCAGATGAAATCGAATCCATCTTCACTACAAAGGAGTTGGAAAAACAACCTTTGCTTCACGTTGAACAATTCAAGCCACCGGTAGACTGGCAGATGAATCAAATGAGTGAAGAAGGTGCCTCTCAATGCTTGGGGGCATTAAAAAGGCTTGCTGAAAAGGTATACATGTAATTGTAGGAATGCAACATTATTTATATAAACAGCAGTATCAAGTGAACAAGAGGCTAGTAGATGCTGTCTGTTGAATCCGCGAAGTAGCAGCAAAACTAGTGAAGGCTGCAAGGCGAGTGAAAACTGAAAGGCTGGTCTACATTGGTCTGTTGGTATATTACACAATTTCAATGGCATTTTAGAAACAATTCCATATTGAGTTTGGTCACCTTAAATTTGACTTAGATCATGAGCTTGGGGTTGGCTTCCTAAAACAGAAATTGGGACTTCGTCCCAGGTGCGTCGACCAAACTGAAAAGGAATTTTACTGCATTTTATATAATAAGCCTATGCTCACATCCTCAAAATGTTGTATCTCTTCTTATTGACAAGTCTATTTATCTAACCTTTGTTCTCCATTTTTTTCTCGTGAAAATACAACATGCAAGAAAATCAGATGCAAACAGAACAGTAGACATTATTATATTTAAAAAGCATTGGAAAATAAATAACATGAATGTAAAATCTTAACATTTGGAGTTGCCTTTGTAATGTGATATTTGGCGAGCAGACAACTCCGAATTATAGTCACTGTTTTGTTTTTGTGTTACTGCTGTGGTTTTGCTCCCTATTTAATAGGCCTCCAATAATGGCAATAATTTCCAGTTGCTATGTTTTACTGGACAATGCTAGAATATTATTTAAATGAATGTTGCAGGTACGCCAGAGGAGAATGCAGCTATATCCATTATTTGAAGACTTTGACAGAGTTCACAACGGCTTTGTGGGTGAATCTCAATTCAAGAGAGTCTTAATGGAGCTGGAGTTGTGGAGCCTGATTTCTGAACTAGAGGCAAATCTAATAACAGAAAGATTCCGTGTCAAAAAAGGCTTGAGACACGATGTGGACTATCCTGCATTTTGTGATTTTATCTATGACCTTTGCAAGTTTGAATGGAGAAAGCCCTAAACACTTGGATACACCTAAAGCAACTGTGTATTTTGTGTATTATACTACATGTATTACAAAGTTGTGAAATAGCAAGCTGGCTCAGAAGATAATTCTAACTTGTGTCTACCAGTTGTGGTACCTGGCCATTGGATTGGCACTGGCGCAGCAGAAAATTACAAACCCTCTAATTATGATTACTTTGTCTAACATAATTCTTTATTGTCATAAGGGCCAATAACATTGCATACCGTATAATATTACATAGTATGTCTGATATATATTATATATTTCATGAAATAATATGAAAATATGCTGTAATAATAGCATTTATAACAATTTTACTTACTAATTGGTTTTACTAGGATATTGTTTATGAACACTCATTAGTTACACTGTGTATGGTGAAACAAAATACAATACCAGTTTTATGATTAACCCCAGTATTTTATAGATTATTTTGACAGTCGTATGCTGAGAGTTTGCGATCAACAATCGATACCTAATGATTTTCAAGAACAAAGATTTATGCAGGGAAAACTTGGGAGCAGCCATGGAGTGAGAACATACAAGGAACACTTAGATAGCTTGGGCAGCTTCATCAACTATCTGAGAATACATCAGCCAAAAATCACTACTGGAGTTTCACCAGAAAACAGGACAATGAGATAGAGCAACGAAGACTGGCCAAGACCATACAGATAAAAACAATAACAATTGCCCTAAACACAATAAACCTGAGTCTAGATCAAGCTCAACAACTAGCACACAGCAAGAAACTGTGGCAAAGTATGATAACTAAAGCAAAACGGCCTGAGACTGTGCTGAAACGATGATATGCATAGGCACTAACAGGGCAAACCGATGATGATGGAGAAATAAATATATTCTGACATCAGAGACATTTCTTAAGAGATCAATAAGATCCATGCACAAACAAAAATGTAGTTTGGGCCCATGGCACACTGGGAACTACGCTCTCTTACTCTTGGTTGGGTGGGTGGTGGTCGACAACACATGATCACCGACCCACAACACTATCGCCGACGGGGGGCATAACTCCTAATGCAGGTGGCTTGGTAAGCCAGGCTTACAAAAATGTTTTGTATGATCCTACAATACACAACTAGGACTGG
>JAOQGN010159931.1:0-11256 GCA_027564295.1 Himantozoum antarcticum | reverse complement strand
TAAAGTTGGCATTAGTCCGTTTATCACTACACCTAAACTTACCTAAACTTGATGGGTTCAATATTGTCATCCATTCTAAATAGTTTCAGTTTTTCGCTTTCTACAGTCGAGTCTACAGTTGGGACCCTGGAATAATTATAATAACAATAATAATGATAATAGAAACTAACAATAATGCGTACAATAATTCATTTTGTTTGTACAACGTGTCTTTTATGTGGTGATACTAATAGCGGAGCTAGCCAAGAGAAACTCTCCAGATACGACCTGCTGATCAAACATGACAGGTCTGGTATATAATATAGCAGTTTGAATTTATGCAAACATGGCAGGTCTGGTATATAATATATCAGTGGGAATTTATGCAAAGAGACCTACTAGAAGCATTGTTAAAATTGTTCATTTAAAAACCAATATTTTGACCAGATTACTTATGATCATCTTCAGAATTGCACTGTCATCAGCAAAATTAATTAATTAAATGCACTGATGACCGAATTAATTAATAAATAATTAATTTTATCCACATATATCCTGAATATCGTGTGACAATTGGTTGCTTGGCAGTTTCAGGAAAATTTGGGAAGTTGTTGATGATTTGAAGTTTTTGCTTGTCAATATTAATTTATTGATTTATTGATACACAAGTCATAAAGATAAAGATGAAGATGACTTGTACACCTGTACAGTACCATACAAGAGCACACAAGTGTTATACGTGGAGTGGTTACGATATATATATCATAGTCGCCTAGTTATAAGAACATTCATATATTTATTTATAAGAACATTCATATGTTTATTTATTTTTTTATTTAAAGAGCTTGGCATAAACTTTTATAATAAAATTGAAAGCAATGATAAAAACAACTAATTTATATGAGGTTGGAGCATCACCGGAGCAAGAAAAATCCCACAGCTGAGACCGGGACTTCAACCTCAATCACAAATTCAAGCCGCTATAAACTGTGCCACCCTGACACCGAAGTCATAATTAAACCTCATACACCTCTGACCTCATAGCATAACTGTTTCACTCATATCTACAGAAAGTTTCACAATTAGATTAAGGCTGCTTTCGGCAAGCTGAATTGACAAAATCTATTATTTTATCGTGTCAACCACAATTACTTTTTCATAATAAACTTTTTATTAAATTACCTTGCCGAATGTTAGGAATATTTCATATATATGAGAAAATTTAATGCAAAATATATTGTTTCAGCCAAGATTCTTGCTTTTAGCCATACTTTTGGAAAATATGTCTAGGTTACACTCCCAATGATCTCGCAGAACAATGGGATTCAATTTAAATATAAGCTGTGCAGAGTAATGCAGGCGATATAAAATATTGAGTTTCTGCTAATGCGATGGTCCGGTCACTAAAATGTTATTCCTGATTAAAATGCGATTATTTTTATTCAAAATAATTATTGGTGCTGAACTGGTTTCGGGTTGCCGTTTCCATCGCTAAGCCTCTATTTCTCGAACTGGTCATAAGCCGTCATTTCACGCTTGCCGAAATCACGCTTGCCAAAATCACGCTTGCCAAAATCACGCTTGCCAAAATCACCCTAGTTGTGTGGCATGCACCTACATGTAGCACATAGCACAGTCATACATGAATAGTCAATTTAAATATTAAAAATAGAAAACAATTGCGTTTGCATTCTGCAGGCAAGCCTGTCGGGAAAGTGGGTAAACAACTATTTCGTTAGCATCGCATAGGAATCCTTCCCTAATATTTGCATAATTTCAAGAAGACACTTTCGGTTAGTGTCCGAGTGCCATGTTAACAATGATTATATTAAAAATAAAAATATTGTTCCTGAAACTAAATATTTCATTTCTCTTTGTATAACTAATTGATGATATTATCTAATATTCTACACAACAGCATTTATACGAAACACTACGATCTCTAAAGATGAACTTCAACATCAAATGTAGATAACTTTGCCTTTCGAACAGAGCGATCTGCCTGTGAAACCATTAATCAATATTTTGAATTTTCACTAAAACGCATTCAAGGTAATTAGCCCCTAGATGCATTTCAGCACATGTTTTATTCAACAATTTGGCGACAACTCAACAATTCAACAATTTTATTCAGCAATCAACGGTCAAAATATAATAATATTAGAGACGATGCGTGTAGCCCAGAATTTCTCATCAACCACGTCAAACCTTAAATGTAACCATCACCGTAAATGTAATCGTAAGATTTACCTGCTACCTTGTTAGTTGTTACTGCACGAGATAGTCACTGCACTAACCTGTTGGTATGATTAGTAGCCACTAGATATGCGTGTATGGTGATGGTGCTGCTATACTATTTACTATGCCAACAAGCCTCTTAATGCTGCCAATTGCATATAATACTCTATTTATATAATGGACATTAAAAGTGACAAAGTAATCAAAATAATATCATTAGAATATCAACCAATGAGGCTTTTATGGCCGGTTATGCTGCCATACCTTGGTATGTATCAGCTGTTTGCTGCTGGAGCTTTGCAACCAAAGATATTGGTGCATTGAGAATATCTATGATCTCGTTATGTGATCAAGTGTGATAAAAATAGGGTACACTTGCACCCAATGTTACATATTATGGTACACAATATGGTACATCCGCACTTGCATACATCAAACACCCATATAATATACACATACACCCAATAATACTAGTACATCAAGAGTTACTACTACTACTATTATAATGGATGTGCTACACACTACACGCGCCCACTGGTAGAGTACTAGATGGGGAAAATGCTCTGCTCTCGTTTGGGAGATCTGGGTTTAATTATTTGTCGCATCATATTCAAGACATGGCATCTACTGTTTCCCAGCATAGAGGGCCCCACCCCATCTCTCTTTTAGAGAGTAAAGACGGCGCCATGTATGGAAGCCTTCTTCTTCACCTCAATAAGTAGTCACTTTGTGAGACTGCCTGTGAGACTGCTAATGGATTTTAACATTTAAAATTGCTATCAGTTAATATTTGATATGATTATAGAATATAGATATTATATAACATTTTTCCAGATTTAATATGATTTAATATATAACAATCTGTATTATTTGTTTGTTGTTGAATGAATGTTTTTATGAATGAATGGATGGATGTATGAATGAATGAATGACTTGAATGAAAGAATGAATGAAAGAATAAATGAATGAAATAATTAATAAATGGAATTAATGAACGTATGGATAAATAAATGAATGAATGGATAAATGAATGAATGAATGAATGAATGGATGGATGGGTGGATGAATGAAAGAAAGAAAGAAAGCTTGTATAAATTCATTAAATTTATATGTGGGAAAATTGTATCAGTTATACTTCAGTACATTACCAATGTTTACCCACCATTATGGGTGTATTTGTACGGCATTTTTAACCATACAAGGATTTTTAACCATACAACACTGTTATTTAAAAACTATTCAGATAAGTTCGACCTTCAGTTGTAAATTCTACCTTAAAAAAATTGATGCTATCTTTTCATATGTTTTGCTTTATCAATAATAATAAATTAGCAAAAATTATTTTTTAGAGTTAGATTTCGTATTTGGATATAAGTGGAATTAAAAGATGATAGTAGTTTTTTGCTAATAATATGCTATACACTTTCACTATACCTCATACAGTTATCTATGCACCCTTTTCAATACAGCACACTGCAACAACGCAACGTACTGCAACACAGTACAACAACACGACACAACACAATACATTTCAATTAAATATATTATTTTTCTGCATTGAATTGATGAAAATACTGTGTCGATCGATCAGTTGGTACTACAAACTATATATTTAAAAATGCTTTGTCTTATATTACTTTTTCGTAACTATATCCAAAAATTGTAAAATGTATATCAATGTGATGAGGTAAAATTAATTATTTAATGATGCAAGATTACGTTGGAGCACGTAGCCGTGCCTGGTACCTTAGCTCCAGCATTTAGTGGTCTCTACTACCAATACAACTTACATGAAAACAGTTTACTTCCTTAATATTGATATACGCAGCACTCTAAAAGTTATATTTCAAATACATCGTATATCAGCGAAGAGAAGGCAGTAATAATATTACAACACAATTTTCTAGACCCAGATGTTGACCACGCGGGTCTATATTATGTGTGCCTTGAGTAAAGGTTATATAATAGCTGTTTGGACCAGGGCTTTCACAATAACGGATATAGAAGTTTGATTCGATCTTTTGATGACGTTAGAGAAAATTATGTTGATAATTGCCAAACCAATTCAGATGCACACAGATAATTATAATTTATAATTGAGTATTGAGGGCTTTGAAAGTTCGGCTTCATTTTTGTTTGTGATGCATGAATTTAATTGAGTTTTTCTTCTTCTCGTTAATTCATTTTTTGTAGATTCGGTTGCTGGTATTACTAAAGTGCCAACCTATACCGTTGGCTTAGCGCGTCAGCTCTAGTTGGAACTGGATGAAACCGGTATTGACAATTGTTTACAGGTATGCGAGGCAAAGGTTCGCAATACTGTCAAAATGTTTACAACATTTTTCAAGTTCACTACAAAATGTGTTGAACTTAAATATTTGTAAAATCCATTGGGAATGCCAAATTTTTAAGATCCCAATATTATCAATCAGGTATGCATAAGCATAAACCAAACACAGATCTGCTAACCCCAATCCCACTCACTGGTCCACTGCACATGTACAGCTCTAACCTCCAAGTCTACTAATCAAATATATTTAGGGGAGGGGGCCAACCCTGCCTCAATAAAATGCAATAATGCAACTTTCCAACTAAGCTTAGTTCCAAGATAACATTTTTAGTATCAGTTCTTAGCATAAGGCCGGGTGCCTTAACTAACTGCCTTGCTATTGAGCCTGTGGGCCTCATCAATCTTTTCATTTCTATTATGTATGTATTTAATGTAAATTATTCGACAAAATAAAAATATAAAAATATAAAAATAAACAAATAAAAGATTGCATGCAATCAATGTTTTAAGTTTGGGACATGATTGCATGTAATCAGGATATGTAATGCAAGACAACTTGGCTGCCTGTGTTTTTCTAGCGCTCTGGTTAGTTCCAAAATGCACTTTTTGCACTTAATTCCCCTGCTACAGTTTGCTTAAGCTATTGACTACTCTACACTCCTGTTACATACCAGAGAATGCTATGGGTTGTCAAGCACCTCCAATCTTTCGCAGTTTATGTAATTGTAAACTATTCACACAAAATCATATGACATTTATTGTAAACATAAACGAATATAAATGATGCAAAAACGGAAACGCGCGATTCAAAATGTATACTAAAGATATGACTGTTGCTAAATAAATCATACTGGTGTCAATTTTGGCAAAATACACATTTGAGTAGTCCAGTTATGCAGATGACCTGTGACCTCTGTTAACAGTAAGCTGGTTTCGTTAGCTTCTAACATCAGCACGCATGTTTGTGCATCCCGTGCTGGCAGCCCTATGGCTAGGGTAACCCCTGCCACTCTCAAAGATATACCTAAGCAACATCACATTCGCTGCTACCATAGTCTAATTAAGCAACTAGACTGACAGCCATATTATTACTATTAGAAGCCAGAGAAGTGTCTTCAGGTTACCATTAAGCGGTAATGGTAAAACTCCACATTTATATGCCATAGGAAATCCAACTTTTAGTGAATCGACGATTCATGAAGATAGCAATTTATATTACGCATTACTGGCTCATAATGTCATATTGTGACCATATTGTCATAACATAATATTGCTAATAAAAATAATATTTATATTAATTACTTTTAATATTACTTTAATCGAATTGTTTGAGGATCGTGGATCTAGGAAAAGGTATTATTGTGGGAAATCTCAAGATAATATTATAATAATTATTACATAATATTCCCTGAACAGCCCACGCCCACAGAATCTGAACCAAATATGATAAAATAATGAGGAATATATTAAATAAATGTACTCGCGAACATTCTATATTGAATTCTATTACCGATGCTGCAAGTACTGAGAGCTGATAACATACTATTACTAATTACTGACGATATACTGCGACTCACATAATCGTAGACTATATATTACCTTGCACTCATACATAAACACATGCAATGTTAGTCATTAGCAGTTGTCCTCTCAATGAAGTACCAACTATGCACAATGTTACACAACTTCCCAGTTGCACTATTACTATTATATTTAGCTATTATAGGAGCTCTGCCACTGCATTATGAACACTTAAAAATGTTTATATATATATTATCATATCCATATCATACCATATCCATATCATATTAACATCTTATCAATCTCATATCACTATCATATCAATATCAATATCATATCAATATCATATCAATATCATATCAATATCATATCAATATCATATCTATATCACATCTATATCATACCAACATCAATATCATCTCGTATATTGATATATACATATCTCGTATATACATGTATATTCAATTGATCTTGATATGATCGCTATATTTTGCATCTATAATTGCTTGGCATAAATAAATACATATTTCGCATTTAATTCACCATTAATTTGGTGATTTAGTATCAACGGAGGGCAGATAATTTGAGGGCAGATAATTTCTTCAGTCGAGAAACAGTGACTACACACAAGCACTTTTATTATTTGAATATTATTATTATTGCTATTAAATTAGTTTGGATCACAACAAAAATATTTGGAAGTTTTTGAGCTTGCAAGTACAACTTGAGGTTTGTTTACTTTCCTTTAGTTCTGTAGTCAAGTCTGATTGCAATGCTGCACAAACTCCCAAGCAATGACGCAGTAACCAAACTGATACAAATGTGGCCTACAGCGCACAGCATTCAGCACTCAGTTCTGCTAAGGATTTTGCACCATTGTGGGTGGGGTGGCCACACCAGCCTACTATCAGTATTCTGTGATTAAAGTTGTGAATAAAATATAAACAATTTTATGACATTTTACAGGTTGCGAATAGCTGGTCCAACCCATACTATGTAGCCCCGAAGCCCCATTCCATGTGGCCCCATGTCCCCATTCCATGTGGCCCTAAAGCCCCATTCTATTTGACCCCGAAGCCCCATTCTTTGCGTAGCTCCAAAGACCAAATCTATGTGATCGTAAGGCCCCATTCTATGCTGCTCCAAAGCCCCAATCTATGTGGTCATAAGGCCCCATTCGATGTAGCTCCAAAGCCCCATTCTATGTGGCCCCAAAGCCCCATTCTATGCAGCTCCGAAGGCCCAATCTATGTGGTCCCTCCCATGTCCCCATTCTATGCGGCCCCAAAGCCCCATTCTACGCAGCTCCAAAAGCCCAATCTATGTGGTCATAAGGCCCCATTCTATGTAGCTCCAAAGAACCATTCTATGTTGTCCCATGTCCCCATTCTATGTGGTCCCAAGCCCTTTGGACCAGAGGAGGTCCCAAGCCCATTCTGCCTTGGCGTGGCTGAACTTGGCTGTTGAAGAACTTACAAAATGCTATTGGAAATATTGTGGATAAGAGGCACATAACTCCCATACTTATGGATAAGAGGACACACAACTCCCATACTTGTAGATAAGAGGACACACAACTCCCATACTCGTAGATAAGAGAACACACAACTCCCATACTTGTAGATAAGAGGACACACAACTCCCACACTTGTAGATAAGAGGACACACAACTCCAACACTTGTAGATAGAGGACACACAACTCCCATACTTGTAGATAGAGGACACACAACTCCAACACTTATAGCTAAGAAGACACAACTCCTACATTTGTAGATAAGAGGACACACAACTCCCATACTTGTAGATAAGAAGACAAACAACTCCTATACTTGTAGCTAAGAGGACACACAACTCCTACACTTGTAGATAAGAGGACACACAACTCCTACTCTAGGCATGATTCATCAAGGTTTTTCTACCATTTTGATCATAATTTTCATCAGATAATAATTATAGTCTTTTCCATGCTAAATAAAATCTTCCATAGCCATTATATTTTTATTGATATTATAATACACTATTATATTGACAATAATATATTATAATAATAATTTATATAAATATAATATAATACAATACAATACGGTACTATGCGGTACAATACAATACAATGCAATACAAGGCCATACAATGTAATATAATAATATATCGATACATGTATATAATATTCTTGAGTGATAAATAAAAATAATATTGGCAATCGGGTAGCCTTGAGTGTAGAGAGTTTGTGTAATCATGCAGGAGTTGTCTTCTCCCCCTCCCACATAGAACACAACCCCCTCCCACATAGAACACAAACACTATCACCAAAGTCTGTAACATGGCTTGGTTTCTATGATTTTAGGTAGCGATCCGAAAATTGAGCTACTCCAGGGAAAACCCACCTGGATTCTGGTCTCTGGATTTTACCTGCTAATCAGAACTTTCAGGTTAACAATTTTGATCGTGGATTCTTAACTGAACAGCAAATTATCTTTTGACCACAATGGAAATCAATCTAGGTGCTGCGATCTCAACCACTTGATCAACCCTGCTGCCGGATATCCTGACACAAGATGTGAGATGCAAGCAGTCTAGTTCTTTTCCCTGATGATGTCCATTCACACTTCATTGCCAAATTCTTGAGGAAATAGTTAATACTAAGTCAAATCAAATATACCGCCCATTTAACTTATGTTCCACCTTTATGGCCTATAACCAGTGGCTATAATATTATTATACCATATTCTCGTGGTACTGGGACGTGCGTCCTATGTGTGAGAGTTGATTTTCTTTATTTAAAGAAAATCTCAATTTATAAGGCACACTGGTTGGACATTGTAAAAACATTGTGTAAAAAAGAGCTCACTTTTCAGACACTTATCTTAATAATGAGGTGCATGTCATGATATGGGTCACACCCACCTATAAGACGCGCGTCCCAGTGCTGTGAGAAAACGGTATATATATTATATTTATAATATATACAGTACATGTATATTTTATTGTAAAATTCAGAAATAAATAAGGACATGTAAATAACGTATGAAGCAATGCAGTAAAATTTCAACTGCATTTGAAAATTTTCTGAAACATAATTACGCTAGAAGTTATGATCCTAAATGGAAGAGACCAAAAATGCCATTTGTTGTACCATGGCATTACCCAATTGGAGTAAAAATATAATATTTATATTTATATAATCACTGCCTATGAACCTAAGTATGGAACCATATGAGCCCACACTGTATGTGGAGTCAAACCCGAACCAAATGTGTCTGAGAGAACTAAGATCTACATATAATTTGAACCATTTCTTGGGCCAGTCACATGACGGCAGTCATGTGAAACTCATTGTAAGCTGGCTACAATGATCACAGATGGCGATAATCAAAATCAAGAATGAAAGTCCACGCCAATTCTGCAACTTGCAGTGTGCATTTAACAAGTGTTATTATTGCACACCATCCACCATTCTGACATTCCATCCAGTTAAACTTGAGATGTGTAACTGTACCAAGTAGAGTTGGCACAGGCTCTAGCTGGGCAGGCTGCAAGCTTTTGGTTGGCAGCAGGGTTGGTGATTTAATGCGATTTTTTTCGAAGTAAAAAGTCGAGATATTTTGATATAATAGACGTTTTTGCGATTTTTTCATATTTCAGTCTCATTCTGAGGTAATTCCGGTCCAACAAATATTGTTAGCATTTCTACTATAAGTAAATAAGAAAATAAAAGCGATGTTTTCTCCAAAAACACATCCATTTTGGGTTTACAAATTGATTAATGAGTAATAAGTAATAAGCAATTACATGTACGATGCTAGCCTGACAAAAATAATGGTACAGCCAAAACACAATTATAATCCCATATTTGGTCATGAATATAAATGTGACAAGTGAAAAAATTGATTCATTTGAATTTTTGCAAAAAATCGTTAATTTTTTCCAATCCCGGTATCAAGTTCAATAAAGAGATTGGCATTTCATTTATTATGACGAAGGAAAGCGTAGATGAATAATGCTAATGCATGAAGGAAATCAAACAATGACAGGAGGGGAAATGTTAATGCACATTTGAGAACATAATGTAAAGAAATCAAGACTGTCACACTTTTACCCTATTAATGTGGTTTGCAGTCGAACTGTTTTACTTTTTCTGGTGCAAACTGCATTTCAGGAAATTTATACTCTGCTGTATTAATAAATTATTAAATTAAAAAATAATTGCTGCATTATATTAAATGATTAATTTAACAAAGCTGTTAGAAAATCATTGTCAATTTATATCTTGGAATTGAACATTTTAGGAAAAACATTCAATGAAGCTGAGGTCAATTTTTTGCAATGACTGTTTAATATCATTGTTAACTACTGTGAAAGTGTCAAGCTTCTTTCACTTAGAGAGCAGGGATTGGCAAGTGGTTAAGATAGAGGCACCTCGATCGTGAGGTCCTGAGGTCGGTTCCAGCTGTGGTCAATATTGTCAGCTAAGAATTCTTGGGCAAGATCCTAATCCTAAATGTGCTCTCTGTGTTCTAACCCACAGGTAAAATACTGGAAACCAAGTGTATTCCTCGACTGGCCTAGCTCCGCTATTGAATCACTACCTCAAACAATGCCAAAACTAAATAAAAAGACAAAACAAAGGTTATAGACATTTTAGTATACTAAAGTGTCATCAGTAAATATTACGTAAACTTTCATATCAAATCAATACAGATCAACATCAATTTCGTTTATCGTGGCACCTTCAACAAATATGTAATGTAATAGTTTCCACTTACTGTTTGTAGCATAGTTTATCAAAGTTGCAGGTAGAATACCAGATAACTTACGCACTAACCAAAAAATCTCCAAAATAATACGCTTCAATTGTGGTCGGCGTCCACCAATTGATATTGCCTACGCTTGTGCACTGATTACCAGGTTAAGGTACGTGTATTTCATTGAGATTATGCAATGGTTTAATTTAAACATATGATAACAATAGCTTGAACTCGGTTAATGTTTTATGCAACTATAAATACTGATATAAGATGCTTATATGATTTTACTATACAAGCTTCAGATAATTACTATGCAACCTTCAGATATTTGAAAATTAGACTTCCATTGTCTTCATTCTTCAAGGATGTTATAACAACACATTAATTTAAATATTTAAATTAAAATGACATATAGGGAGCCTTCGAGCTCCGGGATCGACGATGCAATGCCATAAAAAATGAAAGAGGAAAGGTAAAACGGG
>JAOQGN010159820.1:0-11257 GCA_027564295.1 Himantozoum antarcticum | reverse complement strand
GTAAATTTTACTGTAACCGGCACCATATGAATTTTCCCTGACATGGAAATCTCACCAAGAAATGGGAGCATCGTGCCATCTGCTAGCATGCCTACTGAGGTCATAGTCTGGAGAGTAGATCTTACACTCTCCGGTAGTACGTCGAAGATCTTATTCGACAGTACTTTGAGACTGCATCCAGTGTCCACCAAGAATAAGCATGGAATAGATGGGTCTCTATACGACCTGGCAAGTAGTAGCTCGACTGACAGGCACCCAGAGCAAAAACATTGATACTCCGCTTCTATGCAGTGGTACTACTTGTAGTTGGCATGAGAGATTGGATTTTCACCCTGTCGGAATCCTCGATCGCTGTGACTGGTGGTTTTTGAGATTTGTCCCACCAGGACACTGTATCAGACTGGGCTATGTCGCAATTGCATCCCGCTACCCCCGAAGTAACGGACTCAGTTAGTTTTCCGACCTGCGGAGTTTTGAGAGGGCCATTAACTTGGGGCAGTCTCTCTTATAGTGCCCAGCATCAGTGAAAACACACGACCTGACGTGGCTTCCTTCGACCAGGATCATATTTAAATGTCGCACTGGTTCTCTGTACCTGTAGCAACCTTTCCAGGCGGCCGACCTGCCCAGTTAGTCGATCTACCTTGTCAGATAATTTTTGAGCAGCACTAGACTGCTCAGGACAAGGTGTCGACCTTGACCCACCTGCGACCTTGTGTTGGCTAACAGCTTTTATGCTGTGTTTGCCACTGATGTTGCCCAGCCTGTGGTAGGCCCCAGTCTGCTTTATGGCTTCCGGTATGGTCGCAGGTTTTGCCAAGTACAGGTGTCTTCGGAGGCTAGGTTCTTGCATAGCCATCACAAATTTTTCAACGGCCAGAGAGGTCTGTTGTGATCGACTTTCTCTCGGGTGGGCCGTGACAACCAGTGACATAATCTCGTCCCCTAATTCATGGAGAGTCCAAGTATGTGCGAGAGCTGATAGTCGATCTCTGGCCTGAAACCACAACCTGCCGATGTCTTAGACAATCAAGGAGCAGTACCTAACAATGAAAACGGTGAACATTTTGAAAGCGATGCAAACGGTGAAAACAACTTGCATCCACTTCCTTTACCACATACATTTGGGCCACAGCAATTGCGTAGGATTAGATGACTCCATCTATGAATTTAGCACAGTAGGTTATATAGGGCATTTCCGTGTCTGTTTCCAACAGGTGCTGCAGACCTACGAGCTCCAAGATAACCAAGGGTAACTCCTCTTAAATACTTCTCACACATGTTGTCATATCATGGTAGACGATTCCAAGACATTCCAAGACTTCTTTTTCTAGCATATAACAGCATGTTATGATGGCAATCATTACAAGTAGGTAGGGTATTTGTTAGAAATGATCAAGCGCAACATAATGTAAATGTAACCGACATTTGTGAAATGAATGAACAAGTGATAAATTGAATTCTTTGGTTTGGTTTATCATGTTAGACGTACCCCACAATATTGGTGCTCACAACAATGCAATCTAATAGCCATGGTTGACCAGCTAGGTGCAGCAAATGTGTTCTTCATATTTTCTGTAGCTGACAATCAATGGCAGATCTATTGAAATTCTTAGAAACTTAAAATAGGGCTGTAGCACAGGCCATAGGACATTCTCCATTCACAGTCGATTATAATCTGACATTGAGATTCAAAGTGTTTTTTGAGCAATTTTTGACACCTTATCTAGATTACTGACCATTGGAATAGGGTTGAATGGCAGCATAGAGGTAGTTTGCACATTCATGGCTTGGCTTGGGTTAACAATGCACCTGATCCATCGCGCTGTCCAGAGATAGATCTGTCACAGTTTTGGGACAAATGTGTCTTATTGGAATGTAGCTAGTATGGTAGCGGCTTCGCTTATCTATATATATGTTTCTATACTCGCTGTATACTTTAGATAGGCATAGTTTAGCTCTAGTTGTATCACTGTTCTTTCCCTTCGACAGTCGTGGTCGATGATGGTATCATTTCTAGTTATTATGATTTATTATTCATTGCTGCAAGACGACCATGTGGTATTTACAAAACAATTTATTAGAATATCAAACTACAAAACTTGTAACACCATATTATAAAAATGCAGAGTTGAGACAATTGTTAGTATGGGCCTTAACTAAAAAAGTGTACTTTATAATCTACTGGGACGGCTATGCATTGGTGCAGTGATTAATAACAGATATCAGCAAATACAATGAATGATACCTGTTTTTGCAATGTTTTGTATAAGTAGTTCCTACATGAGTTTTCACTGAAAGCAATAGTATCGCTGGCAGCTGGTAGTTTGTACGTTTGGCAACTAGGGTCATATAAATCCAGTTAAAAGTAAGATGGAACATTATATTTCATTAATAATCATCATGTCCATGAATCCTGGCTGCCGTAGATATGCTAGTAACCGGATCCTACCTCATAAAATCAAAAAATTATCGTGGAAGACATGAACGTCTGTTCTTGTGGCTTCTGATTTTGATAAATTATTGGTAAAGAATAATCTCAGGGCGCAGTGACATTACCATGCTTTGCTATATACGATGTAATGTCAATATATTGACATGGCAATGGCGAATTACTGCTTCACAGCAGCTAAAGTACCTCTTGGCATAATATGCTAAGCACTGTCTTGCCGTGCCATATATAGAGTTTGTACGCCCTCTGGTGAAAAATGTGGTAACCTTTAGGATGTAATATCTAACAATAGCTCACTAGAGACATTTCAGGTCCCTGATCGCCTTAGCAGAAAACTGTAGCGACAACAGTCGGTTCGTGCATAAAGTGAAACCGGTAAAGATTTAATCATGGATCTATTGCTAACATTATTATTAGACTGTGTTAGATCTGAGAGATGATCTGAGAAAGGGGAGTATCCTGTGTCATCACTAAGAAATCCAAAGTGAATGTTTATCCTGCTTTTTTCCCTTCGTTGTGTAGAGAGATCAAGCCAAGCTTTTCTTTAGCTTCCGTCATGCTATTTATACCGTGAAGCTTCAAGATGAATCTGACGGCTTTATTTTTCACCTTGCCAAGGCATGAATATCCCTCTTAATATGAACGTTCCATATCTATGATGTATACTCAACAACAGATTGACACAATGTTAAATCAGCCGTCAGTTTTTATCATCCTTAGTAATTTAGTTGCATTGTAAATTTAATCATTGACATGGGTTTGCCATTTCCGAGTATTACTGATATTTACTTCCAGGTATTTAATACTACTCTCTACCTCCAGAGCATCTGTGCGGAGGGTGTACTGAATTTGATCATGTCCACAGTTTATTTCCATTAAAACATAACATTGCACTTGTTAGTATTGAAGGACATATTCCATTTGTGTGCCCAATTGTCCAGATTTTTAAGATCTTTCTGAAAACATTCTATTGAGGATTTATCCCATAGAACTGAATAAACCAGGCCATCATCAGAAAACAGTCTGATATATGAATCTGCCGTCCTGGACCTATCTGCCAAAGATCGGCTAAGGACGGAACCCTGTGGCACTCTGTGGTACCAATGTCACTGGTTGACAATTTGACAATATACCTTCCAAAACGACCTGATGTTGTCCATCTGTTAAGAAAGCCTTTATCCACTTGACTAGTTTTAACAGTATTTGGAAATGGAGCAGCTTAGTTAAAGTAAATTGTATAGGATACTTTATCGAAAACTTTACTAATATTTAGTACTACAGCTTCAACATACAATCCATCATCAGCTTCTCTCAATATATCCTGCATGGTATAAAGTATCTGAGATATGCATGGCAGATTTTTTCTGAAGTCGTGTTGATTTTCCTACAAAATATCGTCTATAAAAATATAGAGCTATGTGTTCCAACACATTACAAACAATAGATGTCAGTTATGCAGGCCGGTAGTTAGTGGGGCTCATTTCATCTCCCATTGTATAAAAATAATAGTTACCACATTCGCCAGTCTCCCATTTCTTTTGAATTTTGCCAATAGAGAGAGAGAGAGAGTAGCCAATAAATCAGGTAAGTATACTAGCAATAACTGGTACAATTGTTTGTCTTCCCTACACAATTGATTGGGACCAGGAGCCTTTCCAGCATTCAGATTGTTTAAAAGCCTCAGTAAACCTTTTTCTTCAACATTGCATGACCAACCATGACTATTTGTTGTCATATTGCATCTGGATCGCACTCTCCCCGGCCTACTCACACATATATATATACGCTACTTCCCGGGTAAACCACCCAGGAATTTGCCAGCCAGATATTGTAGCATCACATTATTATACTACTCGGATTACACTATTACCTTACTCGGATTACTGCTATTACATTATGCCTCCACTACTACTAACTACGGTTACTACTTGATTACACAGCTACTCTATTGCACCATTGTAGGGCTCCGATGATCCGTGACCATCAGCGCCTGTCTGACTTTGCATATAATTGTCAGTTTAACTGACTATTATTTTATTATGCATCTTTTATGAATGCCAACCATGCGTGACAAGAGTGGTCGGCCTTTATGCTTTCATATAAAAGCAAATGCGCTTCTATTGTAATCTCCATTCCGCTAATAACTCTTGAGTGAAACAGTTGGCTTGCGAGCACTCAATAAATGCTTGTGCTAATCATACTCATGATAATTTTGCAATTTCCCCACTACGTGATTTTTATGTTCCTCACTAATGCGTTGCAATAGTGAGTGTATGGCCGAGGGCCAAATAAATTACATTCAGTGTCCTGAGTCCGCACCCGACCCGGGTCTGTACCCGATCAGAGTCCGTACCCGACTAGGGTAGCCAACTGGACTCATAATGAGAGTTCGTTGTGGTCTCATCTCAACCATTCCTAACCATTACCATTCCTTACGATTCCAGCGACCACCGTCGCCCTACTCCACAAGGGTAAGAGACAAACGTTGCAATATCAGCTAAATTGATAACTGCACTAGGATTAAAAACTGTATGAAGGAAATCATTGTTAAGGTATTTGCTTTCAATTGCTTATTTTCTGTCACACCACCGGAGGTTGATGCCATTTTCTCAATATTGTTCATGCTTGATCCATGTACCTTCTTCTTGTACTTATAAAATGGTTTGCTCTTACCAGAGCAGAAAGGTATATGCAAAGTCTTGTACATATATTCAGACTCAATATTCCTCAAACATTTTTTATTTTGCCTTCTCATTTGTTTATAGTTAGTGAGGAGATCAAAAGACTCAGTTTTCATATACTTATTGTATCATTTTCTCCGCTTAGTGACTAAGTTTTTGACTTCGTTTTTGAACCAGAATGGCTAGCTCAAGGCTTTATCTCAGTGTACCTTGGTTGGAACATGGAACAGGGTAATCTACAGATTGTTGAATATAAAATTCAATACGCTGCCACAAAGTATCAATATTTGCATTAGCATTAGACTAAATCCATTTAGTATTCGCGGTCACAAACTTTAGCATTTTCTCACCCCAGAAATGTGCGAACCTTTAAACGGCAAATATTTAATGGCCACACAAGGTAGCAAAATTGCAAATTCTCTGTACAGGTGAAATATTTCTGTGGCAATGCTGCAAACGGGGTCTTCATTTTCTTACCGTGACATGCTATGTCATAAGGCATTGCGTAGACAATAGAGGTTAATGCGAGCCCAAATAGCCATCTAAATCTACATTTTCCATACAACAGAACTAATGATTCAGTGTGCATGCTGACGCTAGTTTTAGGTGAATAACATTATTCTAAATTTTTAAGCAGTGCTGCTGAAAGTGACTCATTCAGGTTTATGGACAAAAACTAACACTGACATGCACTTAAGAGTAAGATAAGATAAGCAAGTAAGATTATAATATTTCATAAGAAACATAGTGCAGGTATATATTAGTTTTCTTACTGGCAGTTCTAATACATACATAAGAAAAAAGCTGGCAGTCATTGGGAAAACAAACACTTTTTTTTAAACAATTTTATATTATTACTTTATGAAGAGGGAAAAGAGGGAAAATAAAATGGTGCAGACTTTTCTGAGAGGTACTCAGTGGCGAAGATTGTACTACCGAAACTTTATGCGCAGCTGAAATAGCGAATACTTTACGAATACATTTCTTGATTTAGGGTAATTAACTTTTGTGTAGCAGTATAAGTATGCTGTAGGTATTCATCGACATCTTTAAAATTGTGGTTTTTGTACGACTTGAAAGTACTACTACCCACATGTCTACCTTCAGTCACAGGTTTTAAAGTAAACCTCAACAGGTAATGATCACCCAAACCCGGGTTACACACGGTCACATCACTACCTAATGAAGGATATTTTCAGCAGAGAAGATCAAGAATATTTCCCTTTTTCTAGATGGGTTTCAGAATCAGCTGAGTGAGATCATATTCTAAAAGTTGGCTTAAAAACAACTGATGAATAGCCTTAATTTTAATGTGATTTTGACCGTTATTTTTCCCCATTCGATGTCTGGCATGTTAAATTCTCCAACTATTAATATATTACAATTTGGATATTTGTGATCAACTTCTGCTAGACAATGCAAACGATAAAACATTCTTTGACCGAATGAGATACAAATGCACAAATTTTAATTATTAGGTCTGTGTCCACGTTTTTCACGTACACATGAGAGTGAGCGGGGTGCGTTATTTCACCATTTTTCATTTTATGGAATTTAAAAGTTAATTGAGAGAAGAAAAAATGTGTTTTTTAAAAAAATGATCTTCCACACATTTTTGTTCGAAGTTATTTTTATTTTATGCGAAATATTATCAATTTGGGGGGGTGCTAATATCTTTTTAATCCTGATCATGTAAAAATTTGGGTTTTATTGTACAAAAATGCTATAAAGTTATGAAAACTACCTGTGTGAATGCCAGCAAAAAGTCATTTTTTGGCTAGATTTACAAAGGGTGGTTTGAAAGCCTGTGTGTGGTAATAAAACTTTATACTGGCTCAGTCACAGGGGGCTGTGATCTATTACACCGTGAGCGAGCGAGCGTTTTGACTTTTGCATTTACTAGTGTTTGCAACAGGCGTGAGTCAGGATGTTGATTTTATTGATCTTCAAAATAGAACGAGTGAGTGGACACAGACCTAACAATTTACTGATTGTGGCCTTATAATTATAGTTAAAATTATAATTAATTACAGTATTCATAATATAATGCCAATTAATTAATTTATGATCTTAATATTGCGGAGTTGTCAGCTCTTGCAACACTGCATTGACAACACTACACTTGCAAGCTACACTGGAAAGCTAAGGGATTATAGCCACTAAGGAAAGTGTGACTGGACTAGAGAGATATCGCGCATAGTTTGTGCCTTGGTGAGTACAGTCATGTTAATTCACTTCTGCAGTAAACTACTTTGAACCCCTATTAGATTGTTGTCCGTGTCTGAACAGCACAACAATGCAGGTGTTACTCGGCTATATCACAGATAAAAGAGGAGCCACCCTTTGAGAGGAGTTGTTGTTGACTAAAGTTGGAAGTTTTGGAGCAAGCTAAACACTCTGGTGTGTTGCAAGTTGATACATGCATGTGAGATGATTCAAAAATAACTCTGTATCATCTGTATGATCTGTATTATTAATATAAATTTTTGCAAGTTGGAATCTTATATGATTCAGTAGGAATATTTCTTTCGCATTATTCAGTCGGATTTATGCTCCAGCATAAATTTGTTAGATTAATTGCTACAATTATGATGTATCCTGTGAAATGTACGTCCCTGTTTCAGGAAAGTTAGATCTACATGTCCCGATACACCTGCAATACCAGATATCTGTAATACCAGCTTAAGAACGGGGCATGTGGAGTTGTCGGCTCTTGCAGCACTACATTGACAACACTTCTACACTTGCAAGCTACACTGTAAATCTAGGAAATGATAGCAGCTAAGGAGAGTGTAACTGGACTAGAAAGAAAACTTGCTTATACTTTGTGCCTTAGTGAGTACAGTCGTATTAATTCAGTTCTGCGGTAAACTACTTTGAACCTCTATATTGTTGTTCGTGCCTGGACCGGACAATAATACAAATGTGGATAATTAACTAGGAGCTTTGAGTAGAATTCTATGATGAGACTGCATTTAAAGATAAGACACTGGTCCTTATGTGCCAGGCAATATATACACTAACAGTGGATAGCCTTGGGCTAATCCTCAAAGTCCAGTAATAATATAAAAAGGGGGTCTATATACCCGAGCCTTGAAAAATATGGGGTAATGTGATATGCACACCCCTTTATGCAAATAGGTATGGTTGAAAATACATAAGGACTAAATCTTAGTAGAACAAAGGTCTTAGCTTGACCTGGTTAAGTGGTGCATATAAAAAGGGAGATACAACGGGTCATTTACGACATGACCCCTTTGAAAGATTTGCACTTCCACTGTGCCACGGACTAAAAGAGATAAACTCACAGAATACAAAAAAAATATATGTGTGACTTGGTATGTTTGTTGGCAATTACGTTGAGCTGAGGGCCGCATCCCGGTGTCCAATTGTCTGGTAATAACAAGATTTAAAATTTAACTGGCAATTATTATGCGTGATATAACAAGTACATAGGTCGCCCTGGAACAGCTGATAATCATAAAAATAATATAATGGGCAATAATACATGCGACTGGTACTACTGATTAAGGCTGATATAATGTCACAATTACTAAATATTTACAGTGAGGCAATGACTTAATTATTAAAGTTCCTTACAAAATAGTGTCATCATCTGAGTTCGACCCAAATAAAAGTCGTCTTTCTACTGCTGCTGAGGCAGGGGACAAGGATGGTGATCTAGGATGACGTCCTGTGGCCTTGGGACTTTGTTCTGGTGTCTTGGGTTCGGTCACCGGTGTGGTACTCGAAGTATGTCCTGGTGTCTTGGGTTGAATCACCGATGTGGCTCTCGAACTACTCCGCTTGGCGTTCTTCTTCTCATTTTTCTGCTTTTGTCCCTTCAAAGGTGAGGGACTCCTATATCTCTTGGGGAGGCAGGTTCTCGGTATCTCCCTACCTTTGATTTTACCTCTGGAGAGTGGGCTCTGGTTCTACTATGCCGATTGCAATCCACCTCGCGGGTGGTTATATGCTTGCTACTACTCAGTCTGTTCTGCTCAAATTCTGCCGTAGTCATTGTGTGCCATGGTGCTGGTATTGAGAGTCTATTCAGACTTACACCAAACTCAGCTGGAGGCTGGGTTTTCACCCCGTTGAAGGCCATTCTATTGGCCTTCTTGACCAATGGCCAACTGTTCGACCTTCTCTACCAATTCTATTGACCTTCTCGACAGACCACGGCAACGGCAAAGGCCACGGCGAAGGCCATGGCTCGACCAGTACACCATTGTATGGTGTACTGGTCGAGCCAACACCTCAGTCTTCTTGATGTAGTGTCCAGCAACTTTAGGGTGTCTGAACAAGGCATATCTAGTTCGATGACTGGCGACACATACTTGGCAGGAATAGAGCCGCCTGTGCCGGTTTGAATGTGAATTGACTAACTGCATAGTTGAAAAGACGGCGTAACAGCAACGGCAGTGAAACACATTTAAATTATAATTTAGTTGTTGACTATTGGTGGAGAGAGCAGTGATGGCACGTCCATCGTTCAGTACTGTAGGAGCAGGAAAGGCTATGGTCTGGTGTAAAATGGCGCCCGATGAGTTCCGGTGAGAACGAGTTTGTATGTGTAGATAGGGTGGAGACCGGTAGGCCGTCCCTAGTCGGTCTTTATAGTACTGAGTGTAAAAACGCCGGTCCCTGTGTGGTCTCTGATTGGTGCATACAGTGCCGGGAATCTTTTTTCATAAGTGGGCATCATGTACTCGGGAGCTACATTCCCCTCGCCACTTTCAGGGAGAGAGGGTAATTCCCAACCGATGGCTAGTGGGTTTATTCTTTGATATTTTGTCTATAGAGGGGTCTACTTAGCAGTGTACCGCTAGTGTTTGGGGAAGGGGGAGATAAGGCGGACAGGGGTTGGGCATTTCCCGGCAGGGAGGTAATTTTCACCGTCTGTTGGTATGTTGAGTTAGGCTCTATTGCCCGCCAAGCTGCATATCCAACGTGATGTCTATTATCATCACTGGCAGCAAAGGGGAACTGGGGCTCTGTGGGCTCGGTAGTGATAGGGAGAGGACTCTTGGGGGCTTTCCAGGGGTATAGCTCAGGCCCATTGCGGGGCAGTACTTCGGAGGTGCCTCTATCCGCCGTAATGTGTAACTTAATGCGGGCCTAATGTTGGATGGTCTCCTTCTCGCCACGTCGCAGCCGATAGGTATGGAAGGGGAGGGCTTCTACTACTAAGTACGGCCCCACAAATTTTGCATTAAGATTCTTGCCTTTGGCTTTGTTGAGTTGATAGGACTTGAGCCATACAGAGTCACCTGCCTTGAAGAGGGATGGCTCTTCGCTATCTTCTACTCGAGCTTGCAATTGTTGGGATCTGAGTAGATTCTGGGTCATAGCCATACGAATCTTTAAGTCTTGGGCGTACTCGGACACATATTGTTGAGCATCTGCTGTGACGTCGTACGTTAATAGTGAGGGTAGACGAATCTCACGACCTAGCATGAGGAAATTTGCTGATTCGCCCATCACTCTGTGGGGGGTGGCGCAGATCACTTGCATGATGTGGGGCAGTAGCAAATCCCAATCCTGCACTCCTCTTCCAGTAGCGTACGCAGACAGTCTCCGAGAAACTTATTTAACCATTCGCATATCCCGTAGGGTTGAGGTGTGTAGGGAGATGTGCAGGCTTTAACCACGCACCATAATTTGCAGAGTTCTAATGTCAACTGACTCTCAAAATTTCTCCCCTGGTCAGAATGTAATATTTCGGGGATGCCGAACTAGGCAAAGAGTCGCTCTTGCAAGGTATGGGTTACTGTCACGCCGTTGCATCAGCAAGGGGCATGGCATCGGCCCAGTGGGTGAAGTGATCTGTGATGACTAAGATCCACTTGTTGCCTCTGGGGTGAGGTCTAGTGGCCCGGTGAAGCATATGGCGACCCGCTGCCAGGGTCGGCCAGCGTATAGCCGGTGTCTAGTGCCTGGTTGGCGGGTGCCTGAGTTTGTTTGCTTGTTGACATATGGTGCATGCCCTGACGAGGCGTCAGACATCTGAGTAGATCCCAGGCCAGTGCCAGTTCATCTGTAGCGTCCAGACCGTCTTCCACTCACCCATGTAGGCAGCATTATGGATTTCGGTACTGATGGCTTGGCGCAAGGAGGGGGG
>JAOQGN010159819.1:0-17989 GCA_027564295.1 Himantozoum antarcticum | reverse complement strand
TTACAATCAATGCTCTGTCACAACCAGACTACATGCTCAGTGAGATAAATATACAGCATGATGCAATCTGATGCTTTTATTGAAGATATACACATGTGTGGGCAGCTGCCTCCTAAATACTCACCACTGATGAGCTAGTGGGGCAATCCACAGAGATGCTTTTCATGGTCGGGTTTCTGCGAAAGCACTGCGCCTCACTCTGCAGCATATATAATCAAGTGTGAACATTTGCTAAATAGGTAATCAGTTGATTTGGTTGTAGCTTTGGAATAAGTTTTTAACATGAAGGACATGGTATATGTATGTTGATATGGGCTTGTAATCTCTACAATTTCAGGGAAAAAAGGGCATTGCAACAGAAGTTATCCCGGTAGCCTTATACAGTGCGCGATATCTTTCACCAGATTTGTGCCAAGTTGCCAAAACAAAACCCCATTTGCTAGTTGCAGAAATTTGCAAAACAATATCTCTTTTATTGATAAAATCTTATTTTGGAGATTTCTCACACAAATTGTGAATTCAAAGCTGGTATAAAAGTATAGTGTTTAACATAGAGAAACCTAGTTTTAAACACGTTCAAATTTTCTCCACAAGTCGGAGTCAAACAATACCAGGCAATGGAATATAACTTAACGGACAACGATAATCATTTGGAGGACAACATGACACAGTGTTAAGATAGATTTACTAGTTTGATATGCATTATTTACTCAACTGTATGGATGGACAACTACTGATTGCAAGAAGGTATGGACCTCAATACAACAGGTTACAATATATCAAATATGTGTCTGTCATTGTCACCTGGGATGGATGGTACCAACAATAGCCGGTCTGTGAATTCATAACAATAATTATTACACATTTTACATGCAAGTATATAATATTGTTATGTATTCCAAAAATCAAGCAATTGACACGACACGCTAGCGATGCTACAGGCATCTGGGCAAAGTTAAGAACCAAAATGTGATACGGCCCTGATAAATGCAAAATGTGATACGGGAAATTGGATATCGTATATGGCGACCTTTGTTTTGGCCACAATATTTATCACTTTGTGAGACAATTAGCAAATTTTAAAGCAACATCATTTTCATGAGCAGTTCGAAATGTATCCGGTAAAGTATATACCATAGTGAATGTATCTAGCCAGTTGCCTATTTTGGTTGAGCATAGCACCCCTATGAGTTGGAAGTCTCATGGATCGGCACAACGTTAGCCTATGCAGTTCAAAACTGCGTTCAATTCGAAGCAACTGAGACACATTTTTGACTGCAATTTACATGTATTATAGAGCTATTCAATCTCATAAATCAAATGCGCATCTCATTTTTAAAACTGAATTAGAGTATTTTTGCCAAATGATGCTTTCATTCAGAAATATATTGTATATACATGTACTTACAAGATAGGATGTCATTAAGTTTTCCAACAGTAGTTTAGCTGTATTTAATGATTCACTTATGGAACATGATCTTTTATACCGGCCCCATATTTTTCCAATGCCATGTTGCTGTGGCATCATAGTTTTCCGTCTATAGAGTAAAGAAATAAAAAATAATGACAGTGTAAATCACGGACTTGGAATAGCTACATTATATATGGAATGAGAACATGGATAATGGCAGAGGTGACTCTTGCTTGTTTCCCATTTGCACAACTAAACTTGTTTTGAAAAAATAAGTCACACAACTGGGATACACAGACACACAGTGCTTTCGATGCTATAGACCGATGGACAAGGTTCTGAACTTGAACTTTGTACTATGACCCAGATTTTCTCTCAGATTTACTGACCTTGGCTCTCTTCTGATCAAGAGTGACTCAGAAGAGAGACACCGTTGATGACTGTTAGGGCTCCGCAAAGTGGCTGTAACTAGTTCTAAATGAGACAATCATTCTCAAAAGCTCAGCATGATCGTCGAACACAATGGGTGACGTTTGCCAACAATATTTATTACGCAGGGCAACTGTGCATTTGACTACTCATATTAATAATGGATCCAAGCACACTTTGACTTTTCAGCCTCAAATCGGTTATTTATATGCTACATAGCATAAAGCATCAGTTGCCCTTCACAAACACTGTACCAAACTCGGCTACTTAATTATATATATACAAGTGAACTAACATGAGATTCGAACTCGCACACTTGCAATTGCAAATCGGCAGCTCTGGTCAACTTGGCCATCTAATCACCTAATATTATTATATTGATACAAGGATACTAGGACTATTGTATTATTAATTATATACATATATATACTTTTTTCAGCATCAAATCAAGATAGAGGTATATTTAATACATTTATTAATCTTGACTTGGTGTTCGCTTGTTTTATTATGTTAGGTCATAGAGTTAGCTTGGTGAATTAAAATGCTGCATTGTGTTACTATACCTTTTAACCACCAGAGATCTACCAGTTACTGTACAAGTCTGAAATGCAGCTACCAACAGAATTGCTTTCCAAACAATTTGAGCTTTCTTCTGTGCTAAAATTTGCAGTGAAGTGAATATATATAACAATCATGCAACCACATATTATTATAATTACTGTATATCCAACCCCACTTTTGTAGGCCACACCCCTACATGTCAATTGTCATTCACACTGCGCAGTATATGAGTAGTGATCTCACAAAGCACTGATAGGTCACTATCAGTCATATTGAGATAATAACGATAGCTGGTCAGGTCATTATTTTGAGGAATACATTGATTTGGGGAAATTAATTTATCATACTCCAATGAAAGATACTCTTTCAGAAATCTAGAGCCTTTTGACCAATCGATGCCTCTGTACTAGAAAAATTGACACTCAGGACATTTCTATGCAAGTTTACCAATTCCAGAATGGGCAGCCCATAGTAATAAAAAACAAAAAATGTTGGACTAAATTTGCTTTTTGATCGCCAAATCATAACAGAGGTCTTAAACGAATGTTTCCATCAGCCACAGACAATGTAAGATGATGATGTGAGATGAGGTGTTTGTTTGTATTATATAAGGTGGCAATCTAATTGCTTTACTAGTTAGGTAACCATCTTGTTTCCTTTCACTCTAGCTTCCAATGTTGTTTTTATTTGTTTGCTGTAGTTTCTTTAGCATTCGTTTGAAATTTAACCTTTGTAGATACATTACAGATATTGGTTGCTAAAGAGTTACAATTGCAAACAATTGAATGGATGCAATCTTAGAGACACCGTGGTTTACACTACTTGAAGATCTAAAGGCGATGCTTTCAATTGCTGTCTGACACGAGTACATTAACAGTGCCATAGTATTGACTAAAAAATGTACCACCATATTGATCTTCAAATTGATAATTGAATCTGTCGTTGCAAAGGCATTTATCAAAAATGCAAAATTAATGAAGGACAAAACTCAGATAAATACTAGAATCACTATAAGTGATTGGGCCTGTAAACATTACTTAAAATCCATTGTAAACCTAGACTGCCGTATGGGTATGAGTTGTGGTTTAAAAAACATTGGCAGCCCATTTTAGAGCCGGTTTGCTCTCTGTGGTTGTAGACATACTCAGAAACCATTTCTACCTAAGTACTAATTTTAGCTTTGAGTCATATCATAAAATTCTAAACATATACATTTTTAATATATATATATATATATATGTTTATAAGCCATTGCCAGCAAACAAAATCATTTCATCTAAAACAACATGTTATTTCAGCTATTAAATTTATAGATATAGTATATTTTATAGATTAAATAACCAATAACCAATTATTTGCTGAAAACAAAAAGTGTCTTTATTAATAATAATATTATACTTACTCATTTTCCTTTCCCTTAAATGGATGTAGCTCAGCGTGCAACTGGTATGAAACTTTTACTGAACTGCTATTATCGGTGACTGGTCTTTTATATGATATTCGCATGTGGAGATTAGTCACATGTATATGTACAAGGAAACTGGCCCACAATGTACAATGGTTGTAGGAAATAATGGGATAATTTAAGCAAATATTGCAAAGGAGTTTATCAAATATGAGATTGAAATATTTGTATATAACGCACTCTTTCTTGATTATGGCAGATAATGTGGATCATACCACTACCAAGTACCAAGATGTCACTACCAAGATATGACTTCACACATCTGTTCAACCTGTCTGTCTGTTTGTCCATTTCGTCTCTATATCTATTAGCTTTTTCGTCTGTTTCCGGTAAAGGTGCACCAATGTCTATTGAACATTGGTGCAAACATGTTTTAGGAGCTGCTGAGATAGATACATTGAACTGGCAAGCTAAACGCGTTAGGCCTATTCTAGTCATATTTTCTCGTTTTTATGCCTTTTTTTATGTAAATTTGAAATATTTTCAGACTTGATGTTATGCTTACCTTATCCTGCTGTATCGTGTCAGTACTAATGAGTAGCGCCGCCCTTCACAACAAGTTGAAATCAGCGCACTCTATGTTATATTGTTGTATATTATAGGTGCAATCTATTATATTAGTTGTGTATGCCTTTTTAAACTGTAGTTATTCAAAATATTTTTGCATATATGTAATTGAACATTGTAGAAACACAATTACATATATAATTTCATTAATTTGCAAAATGTGTTACAATATTTGCAATTTTGTACTTAATGACAACTTTAGCAGCATAATTATTATAGATCCAATGATGACTCTGCAACAATTTATATGAACGCTGTGCTATTATAGCCAAAAATTATAATTATGGAGATTTTAGCAAGCAACAACGGAGACGGGATGTTTTGTTCCTATAATCTCATAATTTATAGTGGCAGTTCCTATTTCATGTTATAATTTGAAAAGAGTGATGAAAACAATTCTGCCCTTCTTTGACAATATATTTGTGAAGGTAGATGTTGTAATTCTAATAATTTTTCTATATTGTGATTCAACCAAACATAATTATTACCATGAATTATTGCCAACAGTAAGCAAAATATTTCATTTACGAAATATTGATACACAACAGGCATACACGCTATCGTGAGTTTATTTGCTTATATACAGTGAAATGATATACAAATACAATGCGAATGCATTGGAAATATGGGAATACAAAGTCAATTACAAAACGATACTTTGGAATTTTTACCAATTCAAAAATTATGCTGATGTATATATATGCATTATAGTGTTATATATATATTACATTAATTACCATTTGAATTCATTTATATAGTTATTGCTTTTATTATATCCTATTACAGATATACAAAATTATTGCAAGCAGATCTAGTGCTAGAAAGAAATTTGGAGTTGTCCATCTCAAAAAAATGTCGTACTGATTTGCGCGTGTCCTAACGCCTTTAGAGTTTGTGAGGCAATGTTTTCTTTGCATTTTTATTCTAGTTTGCAAACACTATTTATAGGTTTAATATGGTTTTGAAATGATATTCAAATAACTGAAATTGTTAAAATTGAATTTAAATTTGCTGAGATATCATAATCATAATTACATTTATCAATCTCTTCAATAACAATAGCATAAAATAATTTAATTATGCAGTGTTTTACCATTATTTTCTTTGGAAATTTCACTAAACTTTTATGACATTTTACGGTGCCTGTGGTGACCCAAACAATAAGCAATGAAAAACAATGATAAGTAACATTTTGTCAATATATTCCACTGCATAGTAGGCGATAGTACGACTTACAAACAGTGGGCCATGCAAACATGGGGCTCCAGACCTATTTTTAGTGCTCTCAACCAGAATACAAAAATGCCATAAAGAAATATTTCCTGGACAAACGATCAAGTATCAACGTAAATTTATATACTTGCATGTAGCTACTTGTATTTGTATAACTTCTACACGTATGTCTGGGGTTATAAAGCACAGTTAGACATACTCTAATAAGGACATTTGCGAGGTCAGAAATCAAATTATGTCTGACTAAATGATTTCAGAGAATGAGGTCTTTGCCTCATGCTGCAAATGTTTCTATTTTTGAACAAGTTTGTGGATCACCAGGATTGTCAAAGTTTTGAATTTGGTATGCTGTCTAAAAGTTTCCCACATTTTTTTTTCATTTGATCGGATATGGTCAAAAGCAGCTTCTTCTTGATAGAATTTTAACCAACATCTGAAAGATATCCTCCCTTGTCGGAAGTTTGAAGACTGATTTTAAGCCAAACATTTAAATGCTCCAACCTATTTTTTAACAATAACCAGTTATTTCTTGTTGTTATGGAATATTACTTCTTCGGTCGAAAGAGATATAACGAAGTTACAATGTCTATCACCCCTCTGTAGGTGTGATTAATTTAACAAATTCATGTGAACGTTTATCTCAAACGAAGAATGTGTAACACGAAGGACTGGACGCAGGTGGTTTCAGGTAGAATGCAGGATGGACACAAGCTGGATGTGGTCTGGACACATATCGAGAGCAGAATGGATGAAGACGGGTTAAATTTGGCACGGCCTGGTACATTCTGGCACATCAAACTGATATGAGGTTCATCGCTAATTATTGTGATGAAATGCAAGACTAATGAAATGAAGTTGTTTGAACGACATTTTCAGTTGCTTGAATATAATTTTGGTGATGGAGTAGTGATATTGACGTTTTCAGATTTCTTTCGCAAACAAAATTTGTACAGCTTCAAGTACGCATTCAAATTTTTTTTTCATATGCAGTGCATCACACTACACAACTGTGCAGATGATACTTAATAAACAGTCTGTACGACCTCCATTGCGGTGTGTAATTTGTTCTCAGTTTTACATGTAGGTCCGGAGCTAATTTCAGGGAAAGTGGCAGGCATGATAATCGAAACCTGGTCACCTGCGTGATGTCTGTGTCCTCATACGATTGAACTATCCCTACTCCCCAGGCCATATGCTTATGGGTTTAATGAAAGAGGTGGCAACTGCCATGCGAATATTGTGAAGCAAATACTGAGCTGCTAATGGCATATTGATTACTCATAAGTTTTAACAGGTTGCCACATCATTGGTATGGAACCTATGTATTACTATGCAGTATGCACTAGGTGCCCTGCACAAAAATTGTATTGAAGCCTTCAATGCTGGAAGTGCAATTGCTTACTTCTGGAAAATATTTAATATTTATTTATTCTAGATGAGTATATTTTAGATTGAACCTGGAATAAATGATGCATTACAATGATAACGTATCAGAAAATATATATCTTTTCTTAACCTATTCATTAACTAAAATTATCCAGTCCAAAGATTCATGTTTTTGCCATGAATCATTTGCTAAATTTTGTATTATCTGCATTGTAATAATATGTTCACAGATTTCCCTATTTAAACGAAAAGAAGACACCTTACAGTCGAATGTGAAACACATGATCCTAAATTGGCAAAAGAGATTAATCATGATGGACAGCCCTGGATAGCAATGTAATCTGAGAAAATATTGCCTCAACAACAATTGGCCAATAGAATCATCGTTCACTATCCATAGGCCAATACATTCGTTCGACCAATGCCAATAGAACATTGTGCAATGTTGACAATATACATGAAATATTTGTTTTCCGGAAGCACACACCTGGTCACGAGGGAATTCAGAGATAACCGTGTGTGGTACATTCTAACCTCATCTTATGAAGCAATAATCGCCATCAAAATTCTCAAACTGATAAAATGCACTCTCTCAATATTGTAACTTACCATTAATGTGTACAATAATGTGCTGTTATCAGTGCAGCAGATAGCTAGCTGTTAATGATGTGATGATATCTTTATTATTGCTTAGAACAGTTCAACTGTACATGAAACATACTTCCAACTGCACTATACATGTATATTATTATAGTTCATATAATGCTTGTCTATTCTGTGGTAGTATAAATGTTCTGGAGCAGGCAGACTGTCTTTGCATTTTACTAACACATCTAGGCGGTAAAAGATGAAGGAGTACATAATTAATCTTGGATTATATCGTCGTAAAATGCTTTTGAGAAATTTCTAGAATCAACTAATTTAAAATCGATATTTACAGTGTATTAAGGGTGCCTTTGAGATACGATATCGCGATGCTATTCCCCCAATAACATATAAAAAATATTAAAAAAGCAAAATATTTTTTGAATATTTCTGCTTATTTTCTCCTTATAATTTCTCATTATTTCTCCTTATCGATCTAGACCGGTGCTAAGCCGATACCAGCAACAAATTTATCAATTTGCACCTCTCTGCATCGACTTATCCTTGGAAATCCAACCAGTGCTCCAGAAAATATATTCTGTACAACCTGATTAAACTGGAATTGTTATAGACCGCAAAAATCCAATATGGAGGACTACAGCGGCAGAGATATCTTTGGTGAAGGTCAATTAATTTGAGATTTTCTATGCCCCCCCCCCCCCCCCCCCCCCCCCCCCCCCCCCCCACCTCCCACCATTCCCCCACCCCCACCTTACAACAATCAACTGCCCCTACCTCCCTCACCCCCACCTCTCTCACCCCCACCTCGCTCACCCCTATCTACCCTACCCTACAGCACACCTGCCGTACATCTAGCCCACCCCCTCCCTACAGCCCATCCCTGCGGTATGGTCCACTCTGTCATACAACCAGCTCACTGTTATATTAATCGTTGGAACCACTTATTGTTACTGGCTTGCAATTTCTGTATAGCCACCAACTCGTTTTGTTTGTATATATTTTATCAGACCAGTCAATATTAGGAAATAAAGAAAAAGAGGGAATTATAAAGCCCACATGCACAATTGGCGTGGCTAATCGAGATGCCAGGCCAAAGTTGAAAGCAAACTACTCTAATGCATAGTTTATACGTCGCTCAACAACGTTGAACCGGGAAAGTTGACCAAAAACCGACTGGCCACAAATGAGCCATTTCTCAGATGGGAAAGGTGTTCGGGCAAAGTGACGACTGCACATTATATGTTTTGCGACTGGGACCTGCTGGTATGGATCATAGCGATTACGTTACATATATGCTGTTTCCATATCATTGACTGTGCATGAAATAATCAATTGGAATGGGATAAAAAAACAAAAACGAATGGATTAATTATATTGTGATTGTGCAGTTGTGGTGCATTGGCCGCGGCAGCAGTTGTCAGTTCAGCCTCCACTTGTCATGCAATGTTATATTGTGAAAACTTCCACCCACACAGAGACCTGGGAGATTTAAACGACATGGTGAAGGCCATATATTTTATGTAAAATATTAATTAATTAGTTATATTATAATAATTTTAATAAAAATGTAGAATTTAAAAAATTTCATCAATAAAAAATATAATTAAAAAGTAATGCAGCTTAAAACTAAATGTATCCCAATAGCGAATGTGTACATAATATTTTGTTTGTTCTCTGTATTTGATGATTGGAATAATGTGCATTGGAATCACATCGACACAAACAATATGGATGTTGTGCCGGCATAAACTTGCGCCGTCATTTTAGGCTGGTTTCAGATTCTCTTGAGATCAAAAATAAACGTTATCTGCGCCACAATCAAGACCCCTTCAGATACCCATCATGGATAGTGAATAAAAAAACCAATAAATTAATATGGTTATTATTTTTTAACAAACGATGGCTAGCGACAGAGCATCGTGGTAGGTCGTCGAAATAATAATAATTCATTATTTATTATTATTTGGATGCTTCTCAACGATGATTCGGATACCTACCATTTATCAAATGACAAATGCTCAGCATTGGCATTGTCCAATGCAAAATGCTTTTCTCTAAACAGAAACTCACAAATTGTCAGTCCGCACTAAATGTAAGCCACCTCGCCAAATGGGCAATGGAAATTATAATTTGGGGAATTCAATTTTACAAAAGAAAACTTTTTGGGTTTGTCATCATAAGCAGTGGTTTCGTCTCAGTGCTCCAGCTCCAGCAGTCAATCTTTCAAAATGCAGTCAAGATTTTCCTCTATATTTTTCACTAAAGAGCAACAAAGAGATCCACCCCATGCTGCAGACATGGTAAGAAATTCTGAATGTAATAAACTACAAAATATTTTATTGAATTTATTATTATTCACTGATTTGTTGAAAATTCAAACGATGAGTTGGTTTTCATCGTGGCGACCAGTAATAGAATTAAAATTAAACGATGCCCACTTTGAAATTATTATGGACGCTCATCAACAGTCAACGACGGTCATTGAAAATCCTCAACGAGAGAATCCAAAACAACCCTTACTTGGCAGGCTTGCCAGATATACCGACCAAAATCTATTCGCCTTTGTGCAGTCGCTTTGACCTTGTCAAAAATTGGAAAACGCCTCTGTTGTGCCACTTATGAATGATGCATAAAAGTGACACACTGCCCAAGGAGGTGGAGCGTAAGGGCACGTCTAAAAGTGGATAGATACTGATATGCTCTTAATAGAAAAAATTGTTGCTTTTAGAACCCAATTATTTCCTTGTTCTAGGAGCTGGATAGACAGATAACTGCATTGGGTAAGCAGGTATTAGCTACAAAAAAGAACAATGCTTCAGAAGCTGCCATCAGTAATTCCTTAGAATTTGGCAGAGTCACAATACTGCAAAATAATGAGCAAAGGACTCAGTATACACCAACCATTAAATTATTAAAACGAGACCCTATGGAGGCTGCTAAGCAGCAGACCGGGTTGGGTGACAGGAAGCCCAGTTATAAGACACTACAACAACGTGAGGCTGAGTATGCCGAGGCTAGGAAGAGGATTCTGGGGGATGCAAATGACCCAAACAATGACTCGACAGTAGAACTATTGACTCCCGAGTACTCAGCTATGTTAGCCCAAAGGTATGTAGAGGGGCATGAATCTATTTAGTGATGAATTGCATAGCAAGTTGTTACGTGTAGAGGCTATGAATCTATCTGGTGATGGATTGCAATTGCGTGTTGCGACTTGTAGGCTCATTATAGGCTCGCTTTAGGTGGGGCATCCAACTTCCTGATGTTTTTCAAATGAAAGGTGGGACATATTTTTTAGTTGATTATAATAATAGGAGTTGTCTGCAACTGCTAAATTGCTGTGCAAATAGTGTTTTATAGTATGAATAGAGCCCGAGGGATCAGGTGGGCTTCCTTTGCTTCGCTCAGCGAATGGATTACTAGCTGGAACAAAACAATAAAGAAATATCTAATTATCTTGTTCTTTGCAAACTGCTGGAAAACGTTATAATTTGTTGAGCAGAAATGAACAAGTCATCAGTTTTATTTGACGCTGATTCAAAAGGCACATAATTGTGATACTGTATATTCTCAGCATAAAAGTTCTCACAAGCAGTCATACATGAAGCCCTGCTCACTGCTTCACATGAGCTCAGTGCTTCACATGAGCTCACTGCTTCACATGAGCTCACTGCTTCACATGAGCTCACTGCTTCACATGAGCTCACTGCTTCACATTTATCTGTGTAATAATATTGTGTACTATTAAGTGGTAACCCGTAGCAAAGCTATCGAGTGTTGAATCAACTGTGCATTGCTTAGTATTTTCGTTAGTTTGATTAGCATGGGGTATATGTCTATCTATCTATGAGATCTTCTATCTACGGGTCTAAAACCTCCTGGTGGCAAGTGAGTTTCGAACCCACGTCCTTGCAGTTGAGTGGCATCATTACTGCAAGCATGCTACCAACTCTGCCACGTAGATTTTTGTAAATAGTATTATATGGTTGTGCATTTTAGTGAACTGGTTCTTTGCGATGAGCAAGAGCATTTCTGTGCAAGACTACCATATTTTTTGTTCAACAGCAACTTACCAGCAACATCTCATTAGTTATAAGTAGATGGTACAACGGTGTAAATAACAATGGAAGTAGGTTCCTAATTACCAATTATCTTCTCCTGAACAGAATGTTTGGGAGGGCACAACTCCGTATTCAATCCTTATTCTTGACATTTTTTTAATTTTGTGTTTCTATTTTTAGATCAACTATAATAACTAGTGAAAAGTTAGAAAATGTTGTTACTCGTCAGCCAGTAGGTCCAGATGCTAACAGTAGCGGCTTCTTACCAAGAACTAAGTCTGTAGACAGTGCAAGTGCTAGTTAGCACTGTCTAGGACTATCTGTTCAGTACTATCTGTTCAGTACTTGCTATATATACTTCATCTCTCAGTTTGACACATAACTGAATGGCAGACATTGTCTGTAAAATACAGCACCTTACTTCAGTTTGAAGTAGCAACTAATATTAAACGGACAGTTCTGCTTGAAGGATGTAAATTGTTGAATGTTACCTACCCAGTGCCAACGACCTAGTCTGTGATCTCATATTGTAGACCGTGCCGAGGTAGGAGTTAGGGTTACGTCCCCACAGATTTTGTGACTTAATGTGTCATTGGCACAGGAGTGTCAAACTAACAATGTGGAATTATTTTCGGACATTTGAAGGTGCCATTGTGGTTAATAGGGCATAGCCCGGTGCAATGAACGAATAGAATCAGATCCCATTGCTGTGGGAATGGTTTTCATTGCTCATTATGTTCTATCACCAACTGTTGCTGCTTTACTGGAGCCCAGGCTTCATATTTTCATATTATATATATATGATTATACGTATCTCTTCAGATAGTTATAGTATCAGTATATTCCCTATGAAATTCGTTATTATATTTTTTGACCAACTAATTATTAGTATCACTCAGCCGCCAATGTATTCTAATTATTAGCGGCATAATGCAATTATTTTTTCTTGTGGAGCCCAATTTTTCTTTTATCTAGACCTCCAAATGATGGTTTATTGCCCAAGCATGACTCCAGCTGTCTGTTCAAAGTCTGTTGACTAGAAGCTAGTTTTGTACTTTCAGTTCGTAGCTGGGAGGAGCATACGTATTATAGTCTCTTGGTTTCCTATTGAAGAACTCTACATTGAAAACCGTTACATATGAAACTTATGGTGTATTACTGATTTAAACTGTACCTAAATTTACCGGCATATTATTCGTCCTTTAACAAGGTGTCCCGATTACTCCAAGGGCAAACTTCCAAGTAAAACCCATAATCTAAATTTATACAATTTGCAATAATGACTGCTTGAATATTTTATCGTGTAATTAAAATGCTTGTTTGAACCATATTTATCAGCTTTTGAAATAAATTGAAGATATTCTACTGAAATACTCTCCAAATAAACTCACAGTTGTTGTTATTATCTTACTAGTATTGTGCAGCTATAAATTGTTAATGCCATTGAATTTGGTTAATTCAATGTTGTATTTGTAAACATACGGGTAAGATTGCTAGTCCAAGAGTTGTACAATCATCCTCTAGATATGCAGACAGGCAGGCTATGGTGCCCAACTCACAACTTTTTGCACTGACAGTGATACTTCACTAAGTTGAGCACCCTAAGCCTATAACAGAAATTTTCTGCCAACTGGGAGAAGATAACTCTGGGTATAAAGCATAGTCGTAGCTAAGCATAGCAAAACAGGATTATGTAAGCATAGTAATTGCATAGCATAAAATTAGTAATTGTCATAGTCAAGCATAGCATTGAATTATCTGTAGGTGTTGGGGGAGGACCTCATTCCAATGAAAGAGATTATATATTAACACAGTAATTGCCCCATTTAAATTCCCAGCCCCTTTCACCAGAGTAAGGTCCATAACACCTACAGATACTTCTAAAGAAAGCCTTCTATAATAATTATTATAGAAGGCCTTGTGTAATCATACCCTGTGAGTTTTAATTTAGAAGCAGGACCTCCTATAGTAATTATTTAATTGTTATAGAAGGCCCTGCTTTTAAATCCAAACTCACAGGCTATGATAACCGAGAGTTATCGTCTCACAGTGGGCAGATAATTCCTGTTTGGCTAATATTTATTTGAAGCAATTATGTGAAACTAAGTAGAAGCAATTATAGCCAACAGTTGGAAATTATAAGCAGACAATGTAAACAATATTAGCAGTGTAGGAAAAATAATCGTCTGGATACTGATGGGGGTCTTATGTGTACATATATATCAGGGCTAGGCTCAATATATTGCAGCAGACAGTGGAAAGTACACCACCAAATGATGTACAAGATATATGTTTTGTTAATATGGCTGCTGGATATGGAATGTTATTAGGAACCTGGGCAGTTTGAAGGTACAGACAATGTGAAACTGTCTGCTAATACAGAATGGAGATGATTCATTGAAAGGTATGTTGGAATTGTGCTGTTTATTCACTTTATATCTTGCAAGCGCTGAACCAGTGTGATTTCTATTTCTAGCTGTTGCCTTAGTTGTTTTTTTAATTTTTAGCGCTTCATGTAGGAACTACTTGCAGCGCTAAATACCATCCAAATGACCTGATTGTATTCCACCCTTCATGTAGAATAGGTGATGATGGTATTAGGTGGTGGTGCTGGCCCCGAAGCTTTTACACTAAACTGAAAATCTATCATTCAGAGTCAATAGTTATTGGCAGCAACCATTTAACCAATTCTTCTATGCCGTAGTTGCTGAGAGGTAGATTTTGACTCTTGCCTCCAGCGTGGCCTAAATAAGAAGTTAGGCTATTTCTCATACTGAAAGAGCTATCTGTATTGGCTTCGTCTCAATCACATTTCGTTTGCTAACAATAGGAGTTGTCGCACCAATGCTATAGGTTATGCCAGAACATGCGACTTTGCTGTCTCCATCTGCGAATCCCTATTTAGCTTGGGCTGAAGTCAACTTAGATTGATGGATGTAAGCTTAGCAAATGTTTCTAAAGAGAAATTTCCTTTTTATGGTGGTAAAAATATATATGGTTACCAGATTTTAATTTTGGCTGATGCTATATGCTGATTTGGTTTTAATAATAATAATAATAATAATATCATTTATTTATAAAGCGCTAAATAAAACAAGAGTTTCTTCTAAGCGCTATTTACTAAAACTGACATTAGGAACTAAAAATAAACAAATGGGTTTTCAATTTAGATTTAAAGGAGCTAAATTTATTTATGATTCTTATATCAGCAGGAAGAGAATTAAAAACTTGACAAATAGATACATCAATTAAGTCGAAGATAATTTTCTTTGCTCCTAAACGTAGGTCAACTGAGGTCAACGTAGGTAATTGATGGTAATATTTCATTGGCTTAACCTAGGTGCCAGCTACAATTTATTCAATACTGCTATAGGACTTCGAATAGGATAGGATTTGGATAGACGAGTTGTAACTTCATGCCATTAGGTATATTTCGGAGTAAAATCTTCTCAAATTATAACTGTACAATTGTACACAGGATGAAAATGTGGTCTTATGAAAGTATCCATATCGCAAAGTAATTTAAAGAGCTTCCAAGTTGATAGGGTTGGGTTTTTCCCGTCCAAACCAGGTTTTACCGACCTGATGGAAAAACTGGTAATTACTAGGTTTTTACCACGTTTCTACAGGAAAAACTGACGGAAACTGTTTTTTTTGGATCCTTTGTTGTCATTTATTGATTGTCTAATGAGTGCAAAAAGGTCTATTTGAAGCTATGAACAAACAATATTGTTTCCAATGGAATCTAATCAGAAAAGCAACATAAAGTTGCACGTTTTAGCCATAATACACCTAAAATAGGTCTAAATCCAAATTGACAAAATATCATTTTCGATTTGTTTCCCAGTATTTCTGGTTGACATACAGTAGTTTTGAACGAGATGGTAAAAACCAGGCATTAAATACGAGACCGGGAAAAACTTGCCAACCCAGATAGCTGCATCCAATTCCATGTAGCTTGGAAAAAATTCACACTCAGTTCTCATTACAAGCGAGATAGCATCAAATTTTTATTGCACAAATGGAATCTACAGACTTTTGTAGTGTAAAATAGGATTTATAATATTATTAATTCCATATTCATTGCTCTTGGTTGGACAACTAATGCAATTGTTTGATGAGTATTCAAGTGGCACATTTTGAAACTCAATTTTCAACAATATATAGGAGTAAGAAAGCGATAATTTTTCATTGCAGAGATGAAATTTACATAATATGCTGTTTGCATATAAAAGTTAAACTTGTTGATAAATATTAATTTCAAATAGTTTCTGATAATTTAACTCAAAAACGTGTCGACAGACCACATTTTTACAGCTGCCATTTTAGTTTTAAGCTGCCAGTGCTGGACTAGGCTACCTGAAACAGTTTTGAGGCATGAACCGATTCCTTGCGATTGGGGTTTGACGATCGAAATAATTAACCAATCATATTAAGGAATCAGTGCATAACTGAAAACTACTTCGGATAGCATAACTTAGGATTTGCGTATTTAGCAAAAGAGTTTTGGCGCAACAATTATCAAGGGATGTCATCCAACATGTCATGTCAACAAAATTTGCAATATAAAATTGTCTCACCAGCTTGATAACCTTCATTCTTTGTAAGATGTAATGCATTGAAATTCATATAATCAGAGAACTCACACCACTTAATTACTGACGTAATGAAATAAGCTCTACAACTAGATGTATAACTAGTACAACCTCAAAATATATTGAAATACATAGATCATCTTCTAGTAGCTAGTTAATCACATTAGATCAATCTGTTGTCAACTATGTAGATGCTACATAGAAACCTACATAAGAAATTTATAGCGAGATTTGTCTTCTCTCCAAAAGCAGCATTTTGCTGCTGCCATTTCTCGGCCGCTAGATGCCTTACATATTAATTTGGGCTTGAGATTTCTTCTGGCATCTAGTAACCTGAGATTTGGGGTTGGGTGTTTGAGGTTTTGGATCGCACTCATCGCAATCTACTGGATGCCGTTCTAAATTTCTACCTAATTTTGTTCAGAATTCTTATGTCGTCCAGTAGCTTGAAATTTGTGTGAGGTTGAATGTTTGGGGTTGAGGTCTTGGGCTTTGGATTGCAGGCTACTGGACACTAAGTTGTAACTGCCCGTCATTAATCTTAACACGCAGTTTCTAAAAAAAAGCTAATTCAATCAGATTTGAAACGGGTCTACCCAATGAATGGACTGGGGGGTGGGATGGCACAAGGATAAACCATAATCGCCGCGAAACAATCGTTAGATTGCAAGCGATAGAGTTAATGCGCACGTATTTGTATTAACAGTCAAAACAAGGTACGCACTACAGAAGTAGATTTGTGTTGAAACATCCCAACCCTTGGTTAGATTCTCCTCTCTTACAATATACTCATTTAAGATAATTTGTTTATTAAACTTTCGACAACCTCCTTAAGATCCCTCACAACAATTATGATTATTCAAACATCAAGTGATGCTTTCATATTTAAAATCTACTAAAATCTTACTATTTTCTCCTTTGATAGTCGCCATTCTGCTATGGCTTTAGCGATCCAACTTATTCCATTTTTACAAAGCTTTTATAAAACACCAGTTGATTTTCTATTACCCAACTGCACAACATGCGTTAGTTTATATCAGCCTATATCAGAACCATAGAGTTATCTTCCCTCGAGGGAGGATAGCTCCAAGATTCTCACACAGACTAAATTCTCAGCAACGATTATACCGTAATAGTCGTTGTTCTCAGACTAAACTTAAACTGTGATTAATTGGATCTGCCATTGCAGTTACCTAGACTGGGCCGCCAGTAATATTACATATTATATTACGTAAGTTAGGTAATAAAATTTTAAAGTTGCTAACTATTTTTTCCCAATTTAGTTAGCACAAAGGCTAAACATATTTAACCTTCATTAAACATTCAAATTGATAAACTTAAATTTTGGAGTTTATCTATCAATTTTCAGCTCAATTCATTATTATTTCAAATTTATCATTACTACTAAGTGATAATAGTCACTGGTAGCCTGTATACGACCTCAATTGAACTATGATGAGGCTTTCAACTGCAGTTGTTTTTGATTCAGACTCATATTTCAGCTAATGTGATTCTATGTCTGATTCTGAATCCACTACTAATGCTTAATGAATATTACAATTTGCTATAGTGACTTAATAGAAAATAAAGTAACGCTTGTAACTGGGACAGAACCCGGGTCCTTTGCGGCACAGCGCCTAGCACAGTGGCAGGTGAATGCATCCACTACACCAGC
>JAOQGN010159708.1:0-11259 GCA_027564295.1 Himantozoum antarcticum | reverse complement strand
GTTTAAGGAAGAAGTGGAGCTCCAGATTAGTAAAGATGTCACTATTGCCTTTGACGATAAGACATACGTGTGCACTCTCAATATCTCCAGTTGTGGACCAGATAATGAGGAAACCTACAGTTGTGTTGCAGAGAATGAGGCTGGCATAGCTAGAACTTCAGCTACCCTTATACTCAGCCGTAAGCATCAACAAGCAATTAATTGAATTGAATATTGAATTACTTGTACATAAATTGAAAGTATACACATCATAATATGTACATGTACATGTAGAACTTTATTAATTCTTTCAAGCTCTAGAACTGCTCAAGCCCAATGCTTAAGCACATGATGGTCACTATTTTGTTATGCTGGTTACCATGTCTTCCCTTGTCTTCTCATTAAAAAGTTGATTGATTTACCACCTAATCCACTTTACCATCTTACTGATATCATACCCGTCTATAATATAATACAGTACCAGAGATTTTATATGTCACGCCACTATGTATACCTGATGTACCATACTCAGCAATGACAATGGTATATAAAGTTTCCAATGATGGTCGAAATTGAGGTGTTTAGCGACTATCGCTATTGAGTAGGTGATGTGAACGCTCTTAAATTTTGTCAAATTTATATTGGATGGATCTCTAGATTATGAGCACCAAGCTGAGATGGAGATTCAAAGTGAAAGTGTTCATGAGATTCACGAGCATACAGTTCAGATAGAAGAGTCGACATTAGCCATTAGAGAGGCAGAGCAGGTTGTAGAGGTGGTTCATAAAACTGCTGATGAAATCTCAGCACCAGAGGAAATAGTAGCTGAGCAGACCGGAGTAGAGCAGGTATTTACATGTGCATTGCTAGCTGTGTACCTACGTGCTTGTTATGTTGTATGACAAAAAGTTTAAACCTGCCAATCTCCCTCTGTTATACCAATATTTATTTGAGTTTACAGTGTACCTCCCATTTAATTTTGCTGATGTATTCAAAAACTCCCTGGATACTTGGCAAACCATTTCCTACCACTATCACCATCACCTCCACCATCACATCCACCATCACCTCCACTACACCTTGTTGTTTTGTGTACATAAATGCTTTAGCTGCAATATTACGCTTGCAACACAACGAGATCATGATATAATTATTATTAGGTTTCATAATTTTAGTTTTAAGTAGGGTTTTATAAATATTATGCTATTTCCTATCATTGCACGTATTCCATTGTGTTGGCTGTTACCATTGTTCCCGTTTCAATATCATAGGTGACTTCAATTGTTACCTCTGCTGCACAAGAAGAGAGTGAAATGCCATCAGACACTTGTACTGTTCCCATAAGGCATGCACCTGGTGAAACCATGAATGAACAAACTGACTTTGTTGAGATGCAGATTGAGGTCACTCATGGTGTCATCCAATCAGAGCTGAGAGATATTGAAACCCATGGAAACATGAAAACTGCTGAATATGAAACATCTACCACAACAGTTACTTCTCGCTATATCGAAACTCCAAGCCATGCTATTGATGAGACAACAGTTTCTGAATCGCTGGTTGAAACTACAATAGTTGATGTTGAACCATTTGATGCTATAGCTTCTAACCAAATATTACCACAGGCAACAGTACTGACTACAGATGAGATTGTAACTGGCACCTTAGTTACTGGTACCTTCCCATCTGCTGATCAGATTGACTTTGTATCATCACAAAATATTCCAGAAAACTCCCCAGTTTCTTTGCCAGATAAAATGATAACAGACAGTGTAGCCATTGATTTCACGCCAAGTACTGCTACTCAAAATGTGGCAGATGTTGGTCTCACAGAAGCCAAACCACATACGATGCCCGAAACCTTCCCAGTTTCTTTGCCAGATGAAATGGTAACCACGCCTTCAGACAGTATAGCCAGTGATTTCACGCCAGGTACTGCTACTCAAGATGTGGCAGATGTCAGTCTCATAGAAGCTAAATCTACCTACGGAGACCAAGATAGTCAGATAGCTGATGTGTACAAAGAGATTATTGATCTGGTGCCGGTCACTACTGAACTGGTTGCAGAGCATCAATTGGCTGATATGCTAGAATCCAAGGATGTGTCACAGGTCAGCGGGATGGGAACTGATTCTCCTACTGAGGAAACTATCCTTTTAGATGATAGTTGGGTGACCAGATCAGTGTTTTTGACAAATGCTGTGGAAGTACATGCAGACTCTGTCACTCCACATTCTGATGCAGTGGAAGTACTTGCAGAATCTGCCACTCCACATGCTGATGTTGCTCCCAAATGGTCTAACAAAGTGGTCGAAGTTGATATTGATGTTATGGCTGCTGCCGATCTTTGCTTAACATCAACATCTTTAGCTGAGGAAGAAGCTTTTGAGAAATCTGCTTCCTTTTCTTCAGTAGATGTGTCTAAACCGGTGCCATCAAAGGAAAAGTTGCTAACTGAAGAACTAGAAGTGATGGCCACTCCCAGTGCTGTTGGAGAAGCTGTGATGAGTGTTGATGCAGAGCAAATCACCGATTCCAGTTCTGTGACTACCTCAATGGCTGTAGTTGAATCTGCATTTCACCAGGTACCTTCAGAATCAAGTGATGTTTATTTGACTATGACTAAGTCAGCAATATCGATAGATGAATTCAAAGAACAAACAACTGAGCATGTTGCCACCACACCACACGGCAAATTGCTCTTGGCCGCAGTTGTTGGTGAAGAAACATTAGATATTCCAAATATTGAGGAAACCGTTTCTTCTACAGCTCCAGTACCATTAAAAGCTGCATCTAATGAGATCGTTGCGCCTGGCGAAAGTATAGTGGAGGAGCTCCCAAGTGCTAATGTTGACACATTCACTGATGAGGTCAGTCAAACATCTGCTGAGTCATTCACTCAAGTACAAGTTTTCCAAACAATGCCCAAGGAGGAGGAAATTATACAGGAAAGTCCAAGTACAAACATTACACCATCTGCAGCATCGGAGTCTCAATCCACTGTTATCATCGAAGACCTATCTGTGACGGCTCAAATTGCAACCTCAACAGCTGAAACTGATGCTGTTGACGTCCCACTTGAGGATTATGAACATCGTGTAATCGATCAAACAGTAACTATTTCATCCGACATTATCACAGAGCACTATACCGGTGATGCTTTGGCGGATACTGTCAACCAAAGGCAACCTCTACAAGAACAAATCATTCAGGAATCGCCCATGATTGGTGTGCATCCCAGTGGGGCTGCAGAGAATATATCTCAGCTAGTAGCAGAAGAGATGACACCACTACCTGAGCTGCTGACAGACAGAGAGTCACCGGATACATGCCAGCTTGAGCTTGGACAAAGTCTCAAAGAGAAAGTGTCTACCATTTCTACAGTTACCGAAGATGAAGTTGACGAAAGTGAGACTAGTCCCTTGATTGAGGCTAAAAGCTTTTCATTGCAATGTTTAGAAGAAAAAACTGAAACCGAGTCTGTAGCAATTGAGATCCAGCCAACAGATGTGAATACGGCGACTATTGATACTTGCACGGAGTATGCTGAAGAAACTGGAAATGTAGAAATGGTTGAACTGACATCACAACATGTAAAGCAAAGCACAGAGAACATAGAGAAAGTCAATATTGTCACTGGGGCACCGATATCAATCACTGATACTACTGAGCAAAGTCCATGCGCAGTACCCGATGAAATTTTTGAGCAATCCGTCGTTGATACTGTAACGATTGTACCATCAAGCTCATCAGACGAAAAGGCAGTTGTAATGACATCTACGATATTGACAGAGGAAGCCTATTCAGATTTCAAAGAAATTTCTGAAATCTCAATAACTGCCGCTCAATCTGAAGATAGTGTTGAAGTTCTTCCATCAGCAAGTGATAAAGAACTGCTACGGTCAAGGACTGCTGTTGATGTTCTTGAAGTTCACACAGAAAATTCCAATCAAGTGGATGTCATTAGCATTGGCCAACCTGATGCTCAGGAGACAGCAGTATTAATTAAAAGAAACTTATCGTCTCACCATTTGCAGCCATCTTCTATTGAGGAAGTTGTCTTAGACATTCAGACTAATGAGATGACTGGTGCTGATGCAGTACTATCATCTGTCCCTGACAGCCAAACTGTTGAGATCATCCAAGAAGATACTACATCAACTTTCTCAGCCTCGCTTGTTCCAGAGGTTAGTGACATTGCGGAGGAGAACACTTTGCTGGAGATAGAGGGGCCAGGCATTGAATCCTTGCAGTCTGAAGATATAAAGGCTGGCACAGAGCAGTCCATTGTTGAAGTGATACCAACGGAAAGTCTACAGACTAATGAACTGGTTGAACAATCATCCAGTGAGTCAATAAGAAAAGTTCTAAAAACCTCCACCACCTCTGAAGCCACTACAGAAGAGTCCACTGTTGAGCTGCAACCAACAGTCAGTCCACAAGTTGATGAAGTGGTTGAACAGTCGTCCAGTGAGTCGATAAGAGAAGTTAATCAAGAAACTTCCACCTTTGCTGAAACTACTACCGTTATATCTACTACGGACAATGTAGGCACCACCATAGCAGACACTTCTACCGTCATTGAAGAACTGCAACCTGGTGAGGTAATTGAAGAATTCTTCCCAGAAGCTGGTGTAGAGGCCGAGGTTGAAATTTCCTTGGATGTTGAGAAAGCAGGTGAAGAAACCATAACAACAGTGACTAAAGTCATCAATGAAAGTGTGGTAGAACACACAACTGAAGAAACCAGTCAGGTTTTCTCCGATAGTTCATTTCCCAATCAGGAGAAAGTACAACTCCTCTCTGTTGATTCAAGTCATCAGACATCGTCAATTGATGATGACATCATAAGCTCAGACTATGATCAAACAGTCGAGTTGCAGCCGACACTGCTAAAAGAGCAAGCAGTTGTTTCTGACTCAGATGTGGATTTGACTGTGAAAGTAGCAGAACACATCACAAAGGTATGACTGGCATGATATTTCATTTTGAAAATTATGCTGCATTATTTTGTACATATCTATGCTCTACTATATGTGCATGTACACTGTTTGCCTCTGCTTGCCTCTACTTGCCTATGTTTGTGCCTGCTTGCTCCACCACTTGACACTCGTTCATGTCGTCATAACTTATGCATTATTGGATACACTGTTATGTCAACAAGTAAGTTCAATAATCATACATTTCCAAGATCCTGAATACCATAATGTGATGTTTGCTCTAGTAGTTGGGGTGAAACTATGCTTGTAATGTGCAAGAAACAGGTGATCAGATACAAATTTGTGTCGAAGTAATCAAAGGTCGCTGCCCTTCTAATACTGTTAATCAGACTTGTTTTGTCTAGTTCTTAGTTCTTACAACAACCAAGCAGTTCTGCATGTCTTTAGGTTTGTCTCAACTTGTTTAATATGCTGGCTATTTCTCTTCATAGTGCTGAGTAGATACTTCTGTTGGAGTGTGTGATGTTAAGCATTTGATTAATTCATCATTGTGTAATGGCTAACCAGTATCTTAGGCTTCCTTCCAAGAGTAAATAATGTTATTGTAATAGAGTCACACTGCTCTACACCTCAGGTTTTACTACATCCTCTCCCTTTTGAGTTGCCTGCTCTTGGCCCAACTGAAGTAAGGAGAACATAACCCCATTGCCCAAGGGTACTAATATTGCCATATGCAGCAGCTATAATTTGATTTGCTCATTGACTAGGTAACGTTGCTAGCTGATGACCAAGAGATTGATAGGCCTGAGCTACTTAGGGTTGAAGAGGTTGATGCTACACGAAGCTCACAACAACCTGCTGTGCTCCGCGAGGAGACAGGAGAGTACACTGTCGTATCTACCACCGAACGCCAGCAAATCTTTACTACTAGTGACGGCACTAGTTTACCAGGTAGGTCTACTGTAAATATACAGCTTGCATATAAAGCATGATATGAAGCATAAATATCTTCAAATAAAAATATCAGAATTACAACCGTTAATTTGAGATTATTGCTGTAGTGATTTTACGATACGATATATTACGATATCTCCTATGATAAAGCAAATTGGATTAATTTGATTGACTCAGTTTTCCATCTTGTATCACAAAATTTTTGATGCCAGTGAATTATAACTAGAAGATAACATGCAATAATTCTTCATTTCCATAAGTGAAAAACTTTGATTCAATGTTATTGAATATTGATTATTGTTTGCTATTGGCCACTGCTGCTCATTTTTATATCTCCAAGCCTTCTGATTCATACTAAACACTCAATGCTGAATATATTATTGTTAATATGCAAAATACAGCCCCTTTTAATTAGTATTTTGAGAACTATCATAATGTTAATAATTTCTTTCTCCCATATGTACACTATAACTAATAATTAGCTGGTTAACATACATTCGGCGAATTGCATAATGAACTGTTTTTGTTATAAATGCTTGCTATTACTATTGTAATGTTATAACGTTTCTCATTACACTATAATTAAAGTGAATATCAGTGATGGGATAAGTGCATGCGTTTGGAGGTGTGGAGGTTACGCGCTCTCCGCCATCAATGGGTCTGCTTTTTAGTCGGGGTGTTGCCTTGATTAATAGCCGGCGCTCCTTGTCTCTTTCAGAGTGCAGTTCAGAGTGCAGTGAGTCTACTGTTAGTGTAATATTGCAAGTATCAGGTAGGCTACATAATATTCTATAATATGATTTCTGCTACATCTCTGTGTTACCCTGAGTGCTATTATATTTTGCCCAACTTGTTTTTGTATTTGTTTTGTTCATTTTATTCCACTTTATAAACCTGTCTGCCAATCCTTGAACCTGTTTTTTACAAGAACTGTGTATTTTTTCACTAACTTACTATAAGATATTAGAGAAAGCATTCATTTGCTGCTACCAATGATTGATTTTGGCATCACATTATCAAAAAGTACTTGCACACTCCCACAGTTGGATTAGTAAGTTATGGAGATTGAAACTTGACTATATAGTTATGGCATGATATAGCTTAAATATAGTTTGGATCTAGCTAAATTCTAGAATGTAGTTGAGGCTGTCAGCTTGAAGTGTTATAGATTATAGACAAATGGCAACTCGCAGTATGCAATTTTCTATTGGTGCCCTGGCTATCTTAATAAAGAGCTAATACTCAGGTGGCTCATTAGCAGCTGATTTTTTGGAATAGTGTAAGTAAATAACTTGGGCTTTCCAAATATATTTAGCAAAGTTTCCAGCTAATGACAACTTTCTCTCGCATTTGTGCATGACCATGTATACTGATATGTGTACTAACATTTGACCCTGTAACATATCTATATGAACCTTGCGTTGTAGCAACTTCACCCGCTTTAGCAGCTGCTCCTCTGAGTAAAGATGATGATGCTCTAGCTAAGGAGGTAGCTATGCCCCCTATATTTTCCTCTCCTCTTCATGAAGAAACAGAAGTGGATGCTGTTGATGGTACAGTGTCCCCGCCTATGTTTATCCAATCATTTGAGAGTATTGAGGAGACTCTCCCTTTCCAGCTGACTATTGCAGAGAGATCTAAACCAGTCAGCGGGTCCGCAACAGTGGGAGTGGTAGTAGCTACACCCGTACTCGGTGCAGTGGGTGCTAAGGGTGCTAAGGGTGCTAAGGGTGCTGAGGCCGCTTTCACAGAGCACATTCGGGAAGAGCTTGTGGAATTGGAAGTGAAGGCTGAGCTTAAGTGGGCAAAATGTTAGTTTGTGTTATTACTTTTTGCTATTGCATGTTATCCTACAGCAAATGCAATTGCTATGTTAAGCCCATATTATAATTACATAAACAAAACTTGCAGACGTGCAGGTGGGTAATCAAGTCTAATTAGGTTCCTTAATACACGGCCACACATGTACATGTACATGTACATGTACTGCATTAACCCTAGCTTTCGGCTATTAATGTAGCATGTTAGCAGAAAGTACGAAACTGTCAAATACATGTATCCTGTGTCCACATGCAGCCGTGTCCAGTTACATGTTGAACATTCTCAAGATTATGAAATATATTATTAGAGTGCCTTTATACTTATATTATATTGATATATATTTTACAAACTCTCGTCTGTGGGAACATTTATTTTTGATTTCGCATCATTGATGTGTGTGGGGTGTTCGGATCCATGAACTTATTGGTTATTATTTCCCACACACTCTAATCTTTGGAGGACCTAACTGATGTTCTTGCTTCAATTATGTACATGTAACTTCTTCAAACTTGTCAACAACTTGCAAACCTACTGTAAACCTACTGTAAACCTACTGTAAACCTACTGTAAACCTACTGTAAACCTTCTCAATCGCACAACTTCTCAAGTCTGTGCTAGGAAAGTACGACTTCTATAATCAGTATGATTACACGATGTAATTTTCCACTGCTCTCTATACGAGTTGCCTTATCATATCTTTACTTGAGGGTGATGCAAAGATGTGATTACAGTAAAACATTAACACTAATATAGAGTTCGTTATTGCCATTTGCTTTGTGAGGATATGTTGGAAAAATGTTATTGGCATATCATTGCAAAGGAAACTATGATGTTAGTATTTATTGCTACCGCAGCTGCACAGCTAATGAGTGTCGGCCACATTTTTCTGACCAATCACTGGTAGCAGTGAGACTATAAGCTTTATCTTTCTTATTTTAGCCCCAGTACAACAGACGGATGCTCATTTAGAAGAGACGGTAGATCAACAACGCAATGAAGGTTTGCATCTGCTACCCACTTTCCAGCTAGTGCTCAGTTACGTGGCAATGCTGCTAGCATTAGCTGTAAATGCATCGTTGGACTTTCCAAAATCCATACACAAACACCGTCACAAACGGCTACGTTATATACATCGTATGATTGCAATAGGTTGATGTTTCCCTTTGTTGTTGTTTTTTGCCCTTTTAATCTGTAGAGAATTTTGTAGATAGGCGATAGTGATGGAACTGATTTTTGTTTGCACAGTACCGTAGTGACTTGGATTTAGTATAGTATTTTTATATATAGTATTTTGGTGTTTAGTTGACAATGTGTGTTGTGTTCAGCCTGTTCCGTAGCTTATTGATGAGTTTCCTTGATATCTTGCTTCTACCATAATATAATAGATTTTGTTAGTGTTGGATTGTAATATGAAAACTGGGAATTTTGCGTTAATGGAGAGGAAAAGTTCAGCATTGCTCTTTAAACCCTGAAACATAAATTTATTCACACTTTTACTAATAGGAAAATTCTAAGTCACAGAGATGTGAATGTGATTGATTCTCTGGGCTAAAGTTCACATTAAATTCTCGACTCTCATATTTTATACCCTTTCCCGAACTGACACAAAATTAACGTTTTGGTGAGAGAGTGAACAACTCCAATTCTACTACTATTTGTTTGAAATCTTCCTCTCCTATGCTTTCAGTTCCTCAGTTAATACTACAGACTTATAAAAGTAGACAGCTATTTTAATTTAATTTGGTCGCGCATTCCGAGTTTGATATGACACGACTCTTTGTTAAGTACTTTGCTTTGTAAATTGCTTTGATCATAAAAGACAACTCCAAATTACAAACTGACTTATTTAGAACAGCTTAGGGTTCTACAAGGTGAATCCTATATTTCAGCAAACTCATTAAATTCATTCGTTTAGAATTTTGGGTGAACTCTATCCGAACAATGGTCAGTCTATTTTTAGCAGTCTATGGTAAATGCACAGATTCGGCTAGTAATGTTGTTAATATTATGCAGTGGCTGGTGTACAGTGCATGATCCTTAATCCGCCCACTCTCATGCACTGTATTCCTACCACTGAACCGATCTGTTAGCTTCCAATGCATAGATGGAAATAATACTAGGAAAACAGATTAAATTATTTTAGAAGGAACATTATGACAGGTGGAATAGATGTAGAGAGGTAGTGTGATAAAATGGACTTTTTTAATTTGGCTGGTGAGATGTTCAATTTTCACCCAATCAATAAATTTTATGAAAGGTAACTCTATGAATTGTTGTATGGTCCAGTATTGTGAACAAAAATGGTGACGTCTGCTATATTATTAGAATTGTGGAAAGAGTGATGAGTTATTCCCCCGTGGTCAATAGCCATTATGTGCATTGTGAGATTATTGTCCTATAGCAACATTCCACCTGTCATTTTGTTTTACCGACACAGTACCACCGCTTTATATTAGGCAGTTTGACTTAATTAATGTTTGGCTGGAAACTGATACAGATCTATTTTTATACTCGTCATATTTAGCATTTGTTTCAGACTGCCTAATGTATATATAGAGCTGGTTTGTGATAAGTGTTTTAATGCATGTATATTTGTTGATAATATTTTAACCTAGCCATTGTCTAGTACACATAGCCTTTGATCCTATGGCCTTGTGATGGCTCGTGTTAGCCATTGGCAATGACCTCCAGTTATGGCTTTGATATGTTGTATCTAATTAGCATGCTTCATCAAATCAGCATCATGTGAATTGGACTCGGGACTCTCTTCCCACCAAAACTGTCATTTTCACAAACCAGACAATTGGCAAATTGAAGTCCATTTAGACATAATTATTATCTTAATCTGGAGCCAAAATAATTAGTAATACCTAATAACGGTAATACAGTTCAATGCAAAAATGCAGTAAATAACAACAACTGATAACTAATAATAAATAATATTCTTGCCAAAGCCTAACTGGTAGAGTCCACAGCAGATGCTGGTTTTATGTAGCAGATGCAGGTTTTATGTAGCATGCCTGTCTGAATTTCATCCTATTTATGATGTACCTACTGTTATGTAGTGTCTCAGATTTGTTGATGTATGCTTGCAAATGCAAATGATTGTTATATGACACAAGTACATGTGATTGCTGTGTATGCAGTGTGTTCTGTGTTCTCCTGTGTTCTGTGTATGCTAGTGTGTGCTTGCATGTATCATTAGTAATTGTCACAAAAATAAGTTTTCCTTGAACTGCATGATGACAAACCTTTGCATGATCTCATTTTACTTTATATTTTAGATGCATGGTACAACTTACTATTCCAGCAGATTGACAATTTGCTATTTAAATAGAGATATATGTCTAAATAATCTACGCAATGCATTTGAATTTTTGTCTGTTTTGACGTGTTCAATTTTTAAGAATTTTTTTGTAAATCAAAACTTAATTGTCCTTTACATTGATTGGAGCAATTAAATAAGTAAGTATCCATTATTGTATTTATATCCATTATTGTATTTATATCCATTATTGTATTTATATCCATTATTGTATTTATATCCATTATTGTATTTATATCC
>JAOQGN010159598.1:0-11259 GCA_027564295.1 Himantozoum antarcticum | reverse complement strand
CCAGCCAGCCAGCCAGCCAGCCAGCCAGCCAGCCAGCCAGCCAGCCAGCCAGCCAGCCAGCCAGCCAGCCAGCCAGCTAGCCAGCCAGCCAGCCAGCCAGCCAGCCAGCCAGCTCATAAAGCAAATTAATATGTTTATGTATAATGTATGAGCTACAGTATGATAAGACAGTTCCTACAATAAATTATGTAGAAAATCTACACCGAACTTAAACTGATAACTTACCACAAAGGCTGGATGTTACTATGTATCAGTCCACACTACATACAGAGTGACTTAGCAGATAATCCACTGACTCACTGATCACTTGATCACAATCCAGAAACTACTAGGCCACGCTGGCCACCATGGTTTATCAGATTGCTGCTTTGTTTGACAGGTATCTCTTACATCACTGAAATGGCACACAAAGATGAACTCCTGTACTTCAATGCTAAAGCACGTGGAGAAGCAATTCGTATGCTTTATGCTCTAGCTGGAGAAAGTCTTATAGACAAACAGATCACATTTGATGAATGGCCGGCTCTCAAATCAGGTAAGCTCTGCGACAGTCTGACATTATAATAATGACACGATGTGAGATTGCAGAACTCATCATTGCTATGCTTACAGCGTACTGAAATTTTTCGCAGGCAATTAAATTGATCAAGCTGGCTGTGGCTGCAGACTCTGACTGTCCCAAGAAGGACAGGAGGAGGATGTGCCAGTTTTGTTTTACCATAATTTCCAGTACTGCATGTATAACATTTGGAGAAAATGGGACTCCCGTATTTTACCGAAGACTGAAGATGGGCTGTTTTAAGTGTGAAGATTGTGAAGATTTGTATGCTAACTGTGAAGAAATGAAGACACCTCTGATGGTCTTAAGTGTGAAGATTGTGAAGAGTTAAATGAAGACATCTCTGATGGTCTTAAGTGTGAAGATTGTGAAGATTGTGAAGATTTGTATGCTAACTGTGAAGAAAGTGAAGCCTGGCCCTAGTGGGGGGGGGGGGAACCCCTTAGTTTGTAGTATTGGTTAGAAGCATGAATGTTGGCATTTTATAAAATGATACGAAAGCTAAGGCAGATCAAGCGGATGTGAGTTACCGATGAACGTTGCCCAAAGTCAAATCAAAAATCCGTTTGTTTATAGCAAAATTATTCTTTTGTCCATGGTGCTTGTATATTCCAATTTGTGCTTTGATAAGATGCATCTCAGATTCCTTTTTAATCGAACGTGCATTACTGTTACAAATAGATATACATTACAACAGTAGAAACATGTGAAGTTGAATGTGACATCCTAATGACTAAGTACATGTAGTAACGAATGATAACCGAATGGACTTCTTCATGACGCCAACCACAATTACTACATAGCACTAACTACCTACATGTATCATACAACTTTGCAAATATATACCAAAGTAACTTCAAACTTCCTTGAATATTAACATATAACAAATAAAACGCTGAGATGCTGATATTGACTGGCATAGTATTCTACTCCATTGTCTTGAAGAGCAATCACAGTGATAATCGAATAATCCATATTTGGGGCTCCCCGTAATTTACCGAAGACTGACAATGGGCAACTTCGGCAACAAACTAAGAAGAAACGAATACAAGTGAAAAAACGTGAAAAAACGTGAAGAAACGTGAAGAAACGTGAAGAAACGTGAAGAAATGTGAAGAAACGTGAAGAAATGTGAAGAAACGTGAAGAAATGTGAAGAAACGAATACAAGCAAAAATTGGTTAATTTAAAAGTGAAGACTTAAGTGAAGATTTTGTCAAATATCGTAAGACTGAAGATTGAAGAAAATAACATTTATCACCTAGGCCTATTTAAAAGCGAACACTGAAGAACGACGATGACTGGTTCCACTGGTTATGAATTTTTAATATAACTCAAAATATAAATAACGTGAAAACTTTTTAAATGTTGCTTCTCATTGCTAGGTATCGGCGATATCTGTTTCCGGTCGCCAGGCAGTAGTATTGCTGTTTAGTATTGGAGTTGCATTCCCTTTTAACAAAAGGGCAAAATTCCTCGTTTAATGCATTAATGCTAAGAAAAGAACAAGTTATGTTATGCTGCCACACAGATAGTCATGATTTTGTCTCCAATGGATGTGAATGTGGTAAGTTAATGTGAAGATTGTGAAGATTTGTATGCTAACTGTGTAGAAATGAAGATACTTCTGATGGTCTTAAGTGTGAAGATTGTGAAGATTTGTATGCTAACTGTGAAGAAAGTAAAGCCAGGTCCTATATATCATGAAATTGCTCATGGAGCCAACTGAGAAGCTGAGAATGGAATATTCGGATACAGTATTTTCATAATTCGTTCATAAGCTGGTGTTTCTGACTTATTTACGTTGTGGATAATAAGTTTCTTGGCAAATTGTAAAGATTCTCTAAATACTATCTATGTTAGATTAGACTTACTTGATACTGTAAGATGGTATGGCGGAGATAGTGTCAGCCAAAGCTACTAGCAACTTTGCCTGTGCTATAGACAGTTGGCATGTTAGATGTGGTCCGTATAGACTAGATAGATTGGTGGACAATCTCTTGTCAATCACCAGATCCACAATCTACAACATATATCAAGTGTTGTGGGAATGACACGATCAGCTCTTAAACACTTAGGGAGTTATGTCCTCCTGACTGTTTAGTGGCAGCAATTCCAAACACCGCTATATCAGCAACAATCCATAAAACTTTGGCTCAGAACTGTATATTCGTATGAGAATAATTATTATCAAACTGCAAGGCTTTTAAAACACTAGAGTTGAGGATTACAAACCTTCAGGTTGTTTGGCTCATTCAGAGGTTTGCAGTTCTCAAATTGTATGAGAGGCATTTTACTTTCAACTTGTCTGAAGTTGCTGTCACCGATGTGCGGCAGACGATCTCCATGTAATAGTCTCAGAAGTGTGGTTAGTGCCTCTGCAAATAGCCCCAGATCTGTCAACACTCGCACTTTCAGGATACGCCCATCTACAGCCCTCTGTAAATCTCTGCAGACGTATGTGGTGAAGTACTGATACAGAGTCAGCAATGGCAAAACCTGAAGCATAGGAATAAACAACATTAAAATTTTTTAGATAATGTCTGTTATGTTATTTGTAGTTATTTGCAAGACAGTTATTATTGTAGACAGTGTAATTTTAATCTCATTAAAAATCCCGAAAAACCGTAGAAAATTATATGTACGTCATTTTTGATGACCTTCTTTAGAGTGCAGAGGTAAGAATCGTTAGTTTAGAAAGCTGATTTGGACATCAACACTAGTTGATAATTGTTTGTTAAACAGTAGGCACAGGACATAATTTTTTCTGTTGAAAGAGCTACCAGACAGGCAACGATTGTGATGTCTTCTGCCTTAACTAATCAAACATAGAGCTCACAGGGAATGCCTTTACAAAACATAATACAAATTGATTTTGGAGTTGTTTGATTTTTGTCAAAAGATGCTACAATATCCATTTCACGACAATCCCACTATCAAGTACTTACAAAGAGGTTGTACTTTCCTCGAGCTAGTTCCTCAGTCACCCAGCGTAGTGCAGCTACCACTGATCTGCCATCAGCCCTAAAGTGGTCTGATAATAGATCTATTCCAGGTACAAGGGAGGTAACCTCAAAGCCTTCACCTATGTCATAGGATGCATAGTCCCTATCTGCTGTGGGATGAGGCAAAGAGGCTCTGAAAAGTGACTAAAATACACAATAACATCTGTGGACATACATGTAATAGTAATAATTATGGTAGACATAAAATGATTGTTTTATACTGCAAAGTATCAAGTATCATTCAGTGCCGTGTCATTATAATGAGGAAGGCTTTAACTTTCAACGACCTATCACAATATTTGCGAGGATCGATTTCATATTTAAACCATTTTGAAATGAGTCTTTGTTTTCATTGCAAAGACATTCATTTGCATTAGAAAGAAGATAACTTCTACAAATTATCATAAAATCATGAAAGCATATTAGGCTCACCAAAAATGGCACACAGGTAGGTTAGCTTTTCGTAGACCACATTAGGAGCGAGATGGAGTTGATCGGATTGTCGGGTTGATCTAATAGTTCGGCTATAGATTACTGGTCAAATGTGAAATGTACTTGCTGTGTGAGCTGCTTGGTGGGCAACTTTCATGCAGTTAAAATGTGTGAACCTGAGAGTGTGAAACTGAGAGTGTGAGACTGAGAGTGTGGTGTCTATGAACCGCTATGCTATACCTGTATTTCTAGGATTCTGTATTCTACGCCAAAGCACTTACCTTGAAGAAGTATGCAGAGAGGAAACAGCATGTAGATCTCATAGCTAGATCAGATGTTAATATATACTGAGATATGTTAGATGTTATAACACTACCGAGTAGACAACCCCACAGTCCACATCGCTTGAGTAACTCAGTAGATATATCCTCTACGTTATCAAACAGATCTCTCCAGTTGGTCACAGAATCGGACATGTTTAGAATGAGATCGACAGCCTCACACCACCATTTATAGGAGGATCTCAAGTTACCATTGTGGTACTGTAGGTTACCTAGTTCATGCATAGACTGAGCTGCCAAACTTCTCTGGTTATGAGCCAACAAGATCTCTAAAGGTACATGTAGTGCAAACGTAATCAGATGTAGCTAAGTATTTATGTGGATATGTGGGTACATGTAGGTACATGTGGATACACGTAGGTACATGTGAGTATATGCAGGTATATGCGAGTATATGGGTATATATATGTATGTACATATAGGTATACACGATGTATTTATATTATTTATATATAATACTGTATATTGGGGTAATATAGGTATATAAATTATGCTTTATATAGGCATCGGCATAATAGGGAAGAGCCTTCGGCTTCAACGTAACTCCTATTTTCTAGAGATCACATGATTTGAACTGAGTGTATACCTAAATATAGGTTAATACATGCAGGTATATCGATGTTCTGTTGAACACTTCAACACTCTACTAAACATACCAAACAGTGTTTCTTGAAATGCACTAGACTGTCTATCAGAAGTTCATGGATAGAGAAGAGTAGGACAGGTGCTACTGTCTAGATTTGCCGAGTGTATGCCTGCCACTGGTAGGCCACAACCTGCCACTGGTAGGCCACAACCTGCGTTACCTGCCACTGGTAGGCCACAACCTGTGTTACCTGCCACTGGTAGGCCAAAACCTGCGTTACCTGCCACTGGTAAGCCACAACATTTCTCTCATAGTACATTAGACACGACACTAACACAATTTCATTGCTTTGTTTTGCAAATACAGTATAACTTGTCTTAAGAGACCACCCTTGGGAGTCAACCAATCTGGTCTCTTAGGACAGGTGGTCTCCTAATACAGTGCAGGTACAATATCACTAATTTAGCATTGGGAGAATCAACATAGGTCTCTTAAAGGAGGTGGTCTTTGTATAGGGTGGTCTTTAACACAGGTTAGACTGTACATTGTATATAATTATATTATTTACATGTAGCTATGCAAATACTACGGTATCTTACTTAAAAAAAATCAAATGAATGCCAAAATAAAACTCACAAATTCGACGTGTGACATAATATGGCATACAACATACCAATGGTCTTCTCATATGAAGAGATTACAGAGTTTAGCTGTGGTCTAGGTAGGGTTGCAGTTTGTGCGTCTTCAATAGAGGTAAACAATGCTGTTCGGAGATCATTGGGAACAGGAGGTTGTGGCTGCGCGGTGTGTGGTACAAAGTCTAGTGACTGTCCGTGAGAAGGAACCCCTAGGGTGCTGTCAAGTGATGCTGCAAACAGACGTACATTTAATTGTGATGGTGACTTGACTCTCTGTAGAAATGACACAATTTTACACTTACTGTAAACTGAAACTTCAAAGCCAAATAGGCAATTTTTGTTAACTCTGATTGATAGCATAACACCCAAGCTGATTTTTTGTTGGTGACAACACTTTTTTTGCTAGATACATCTAGTACATGCAAGCATATTTATAATGTTTTCCCATTTTTCTGGTTCACAGCTTGCAGCTAACAATACATTATAACCTATTTAGTTTTACTAGCAATTTAGTCAGAGATGAACATGTTATTTTATTATTGATTTCAACTTTATTATAAACTTTGATACCAACCTCTATAAATAAATAAACAAATAAAATAAACACATGATGTAATACACACCACTTTCTTGTCCACCCAGATAGAGTATGAGCAGCCTTCTACTGTGCCGTAGAGCCTTGGCATTGTAACTACACTTCTCTAGAATAGCTCTATAATAGGCCAGGCTTTCATCATAGTCCACTGGCACGCTTACCAACTTTTTTGCCAATGAGTTGTCTGTCAACAACAAGAACAACACTGCATAAGTATTCCATTAATAGAATTGTGTTATGTTGATCAAGAAGAGAATCTCTTCCAAGTTCCAGCCACAAAGGTTTTCTATGTTACCTGTAGTGTTATACTTCAACAAGCCATTAACCAGTCTAAAGCAAAAGCGAAGAAGTCTATATTGAAAATATCTAGTCCTCCAAATCATTCAAAGGCTGCTAAAATGGATACTAGATACTACGCTATAGGTGAAAGCTTCTCCGGATTGTACACATTCCTTATATATTATTGTCTTTATTATATATTATCCTTATATATTGCTAGGCTTCTGTATTTAGTTATCACAATATGATATGCATTTATGACACTATTACTCCAATAGTCACGTCGCTTTACTAATCATGCTGACACGTCCATGTCAGGTAGCGTGAATGAAGAATAATTTGAGTAAAAGGTTGATCTCTTGACGAGAAAAATTTCTTCATGCCTTTCAAGTGGTCTGCTCTAATCGCATGCACACTGAATTCTTTTTACAACACACAGTTTTCTGCAACTTTGCAACAAGTGGATGGGCACTATCTCTCAAACTTTACAAGTTGTCTTTCAGTATTTTGTATATACCTGTGGTACATGAAGTTCATTGATTAGAGGTAAATGAAGCAGTAAACATGACATAGTGTGGTAAAATTAGCTACAACTACATATTATAATACACATACATGAATTTCTATAGGACAGAGAGAGAACATGGAGTGGAGTAAAATAATAGATCACAATAGTTAGCTATAACCAATAATATATTATTGGGTTTATGAAAGACACTAAAATGCAATCACAAATCGGGTACGAAAATAAATTGCACAGAGAAAGCCAGGTAAACAGATAAATGGCTGTGGTTATTGTACTAAAACGACGCATTGTTTAAATTTTCAGCACCTGTTTGTCGTTTTACACAACACTTTGTGTCTGCCACTGGCTCATAATTTGTCTCTAATAAAAGAATAAAATGAAAGATTATTAGATCAAGGAGAAGAGAAAAGATACAGCTATGAAATGGCAATGGCAGTCAGCCTAAAATATACCAGTTTGAGGCTAAAACAAGTACACAACAGACGGAGTGCTTCTCCAGCTACATCTAAAGTCAGTCCTATCTCTTGGTAATGCCAAGCAAGCCTATAGCAAATGGTTGGCCAGGATACACTATATGAAACCATTTGATTGTGAAATGCATAGATTGTGAAATGCAAGAACTGTGTGACCAAATAGTAAAGTGAATGTAAAGTTGCCACTCTTGACAAAATGAACAGCATCTTTCTTGATCTTTGTCTATTCTTTATCAACTAAATGTATAATCAATAGCAAAAAAGTTTATTCATCTAAGTAGTGCACATTTGTTAGCAGCTAACCTTTCAAAAGTGACGTAGCCATAGGGTCCCTTTCTGCTCGATAATCCAAGCTATGTACAATCAGCTTAGGTTGACCGTCTACCATCTCTTCCGGTATGTAAACTTGTAGTTGAGTGGAATATACATCCGGAGTTATCTTTCCAAACTCCTCTTGTGCCTTTACAAAGTGTAGCTGGGGAACAACTTCTCCTGAGCTAACTATTCTATCAGCAAGTAGTCTTTGGGCAAGTATAACCAATGGAAAGACCTGTTCCACATAACGACTCCTGTAATACACCATCCAAGTGCACAATATAATTTAAGGCTATTCAGTCATATTTATAGTGTAAATGCAGCTGAATATAGTTTGTTTCACTGACGATAGCTGAGAATCATCCAGAGATTTACTATTATAACATAATTATGAAAACAGTTTAATAGGCAACAGTTACTGCTAGTTGATGTATAAAGTGTTGGGCAAATAAATATGATGTCTTCCATACATGAAATTTGCTGTCTCTTGTAATACTTGTATATTGCTAAACAATTGTAAAAGTCTCATCATGCATGCCATTGCCGAGAAACTCCAGTTTCAATGAGAGGGATGAGGGATTTTGGGTGCGATTTTGAGCACCTAAATTTACTCTAAAAAGTTAGTGAGCTCCTTCAAAATGAAGTAGACCTGCAAGCATGGGTCCCATAACTGCATAATCATAGTGAATGAGCAGAGTTTACCAATCACTGAGCTCTTTAGATACATACTATTAAACTGCATACGCTGCTGGTTATAATGTATCTTATAACTTTCGACCCAGGCTAAAGGCTCAACCAAGTTATATCATGATTATTCCCATTCTTATAATAATGTGAAGACTACATCTCTACATCTGTACAATCTTTGCTTACTCTGTTAGTGAGGTAAACTTGAGGGCCACATCTACCAGCCTCTCCCATTTTCTCTCATAGAACAGCAGCTCAATGGTTCTAAGTACAAGACGTCTGGTGAATTGCATGTCAATCACAGTATGATCATCAAGTCTCGGCTCAAACTTCAAGCTGGCGCCACCTTTGTCATCTTCCACATCACCCACAAAGCTAAACTTTGGCTCACCAAGACGCTGAACAAATAATGCTCAACTTTTAAACACACAAATGAGCTCATATCAAATACAAATAACACAGCAATATCTATTGCTAGAAGACTGTGTTATCTAGCAATAGATGGCACAGTCTAACTGTGTTAGCGGCATAAACAACTAGCTACAGTAAAAACTAGCTACTGTACAATGACAGGAAGCCTTGATGAAAATCGCCACAGCAATTACTATCGGCTACATCCATTACATTACATTGTATACAGCAATTTACCCACAAAACATTTTTAGTTGTGTTAACTGCATGATTGTGAGATTGGACCAGTAAGGATACCATCATAATATTATATTCAGGCCATTCCAACCTAATTATTTGGTTCAGATTACCTCGCCCACCCATTTTTTGTGAGGTCAATAAATTAATATACCCTCATGGCGTTTTCATGGTGAATAAATTAATTTTATACCAGCGGGGGTGTCTGCAGCTGCTGACTTGGGCCTGCGCTCATACTAGCTAGGCTATTGCGCATGGAGGCCCCCATCATCAATCTCTTCTGGTTTGCTCAATTTAGATATTTTCCTTATTTTCTTTTCATGTTTTCTTTATACATGCCAGTTCTTTTCTCATTAACTATTGTATTATTATATGTATATTGATGAAAATAAACAAACAAACAAACAAACCTCCCTCATGCCATTTTTGCCTAAATAAAATAACTTTATGCTTCCCTCATGCCATTTTAGCCTATAATTATATGATAAACATCTCCCTCATTTATCAAAATTCTTTGGAAAAGTGATCTGAATCAAGGAATTAATTGGAATGGCCTCATATTGACAGACGTAACTAAAATATTGTATATCCCTTACCATAGCCTTCGCTTTCAGTTGCAGTTTGATGTGAAGCATCATATCCAGCCAGTGTTCACAAGCCATAGTCAAAGGGAACCACAGCACTTCTCTCAAAGCGTTGTTTGTGAGGAGCCCAGTCTTACCAGCCGGGTCATTAGTGAAAGCCCGTATCAATGCTGTGTGTGCACAGTTCCACAAAGCTCTCACGGCATTTTGAAGCAAAGTCCAGTGGTGCCCTCTATGAGCTAATACCTAGCATATAATGATATATGCATTACGCAACAATAGTAATTAGACACTAAATACAAATACTTCAAATCAAATAATTGAAAAATATATAAATAAAATTATTTATTTATTATTCAGAAATAATGGCTTAAATAATTATAAAAAGGCCATAAATAATTCACAAGTCTATAAATGTTCTGCTTGTTTGTTCTCATCGCAGTGTCACCTTGTAGGGAACAGTAGGCTTACTATAAAAGCATACAAATGTAGTTGTTGTTAGTTGACCATTATTAGTCTGTAAAAATTCACTTTGACTCATTCTCAACTTCGATTGACGATTGCACCGAGTACAGTACATCGCATTTAGTATTCTCAACAACATAAATTATTGCAGTAAACTGGCTAAATATTCACTCACAATTGCTCTCTTGAAGTAATTGAATGTATTCTCCAGAGATTCTTGAGTAATTTGTGAAGACAAAATGTTGTTCTCTGGACTTCCCTTTCTCTCTTCAACAGCAACAGGTTCTGGTGTCCTTGGAGTACGTGGGGAATCCGGCTTCTCTGGAGCTACTGGAAACATTGGTGGGGGAACAGCACCTGTATACATTGACACAGTAACAGAAATAATAAAAATAAAAAATTAAAATATGGATTCAGGGAGTACTTTCTGGAACTACTTATTCCAGGTAATATTTTCAGCAGTTCCATGTAATGTATACCTGGATATTAGTATTGTATATTAAAATACATGTACCGGATTGCCGGATATAGCTACTGACAAATCCGTGAAATTGAATAAATGCTAATATTGACTACATAGATTTTATGACTATAATTATGGCTATATCACTTCAGACATCATCAGCAGAATTAAAATATGATACAACATTTAATATAAATTACACATCATTAAAAGCATTTCATTTCTAAATTGTGTATATTTAAAAAAAAATATGTATATAAAACATGTATATTACTGCAGAGGTAATGAAGCCACTTGCATGAACTAACCGGTGGCGGCTGCGGCTGCTCTCTCAATACCGCTAGCTCTTGTCACCGATTTCCTAGGCTCAGAGATTGTTGGAGGGTGAGGGGGCTGCATTCTCTTAGCAGGTGGTGAGCGACCACGAACTGTAGTATTGCTGTGTCGAGCAGGTCAACCATCCATTCCAACTACCATAGTACCAGCAGTTTCAAAGGTAAACCACTCAGGGTCCAAGAAGGCAGTACTGTTAAGCACATAATATTATATTATTTAAAAGATTGCAAGCGCACAATTTGAAGCAGTGTAATTGGTTATCAACCGACAGACATTCCAGTAATTAGTATGCCAATCTGCTCTTTTGTGCTCTACGTAGACAGAGTCT
>JAOQGN010159487.1:0-11262 GCA_027564295.1 Himantozoum antarcticum | reverse complement strand
TACACAGATCCCATTAAACTTGTATAATAGCAACAATTGATGTAATATTATAGTTGTAGAAAGATCCCTTTACGTCTTTACTCAGATTTAAATGTTTCACAAATTGGTTCAATTAAACTGTACGGGTTTCCTAGGAAAATAATTGGACCTCTGACAAATTGTGGAGTCAAGTTATATATTTAATTATAGTAGTATGTACATACTAATGTGAATGGACAGTTGCATCTTCATCTCTATCCCTAGCCTCAGTGATATAATTGTGGTGGGACCTCGGTACTACGCTATTCATTTGTGAAATGTATCAGAGATTGAAACCTAGCAGCTTGGTAATATTTAGCATTCCGGCTGATGCCTACTGTCCCATATTAATTTACAATTCTACCACTTCCATGCTTATGATCATCCCATTATATATGTACCAGTATCAGTGGAGGAACACTGATACTGGTACTGAAAGTAACTATACTGGCACCTTCAGTGTCAGTATCAGTGGAGGAACACTGATACTGACACTAAAAGTAACATCTACTGGCACTTTCAGTGTCAGTATCAGTGGACGAACACTGATACTGACACTGAAAGTAACATCTACTGGCGCTTGACAATTCAAAACCCCAGAGAATTTGGCCTAAATATAGACACTTTTCCATTTAATGCGATATATACTGTGCTGGCTTTATATTTCGTTGTATCACTGATTATGACACAAGATCAACTTATCAAAGTCGATATTATTGTAAATTGCAATACTATGCATGGTCTGATATAGCCTGACCATCATGCTCTCTCAAACACAGAGGAGTTAACCCCTTCCGGTCAGATTGTGCCTATCATTAACTTCCATGTGTTCGAGAGTGCCAGATGGCACGCAGCGACTGATACAGCTGATACTAAATACGGGGCATGCCATGGGAGCTTTGCATTCAGTATCGAATTTTATCAGACACTTTCCTTTCTCATTTCTGCTGACGCCATATATACATGTCTTGTGCCTACCCAACACGCATTAGATATTACTCAACACCATGATTACTAAATGTTTGCTATCTAATCTAGCATGGCCATCAGACTCTTTCAAAAATGCAGGAGTTATTTCCCACCGGCAGGTCTAATGAGGTGGGAGTGTCTAACCGGTAGACGATAACTATCGTGTGTTTGAGGGAGTCTGATAGGGTATTTGGCATATTGGAATTTAAGCCCGTCAATCCTGCTCCCCTATAACACATGATGGTTGGAGAGGGGGGATGAGAGCCCATACAGCCACCAATCAGGCACACTGTTATCTACTGACTTGTTTGTGTTTGCAAGGCAGGATTGGAACAACAAATACCTACTTATCTATAATCGCATTATTTACAATGATTGATGTTGACATTTTTGCATTTGTATGAGTGTAATGCACTCACCATTAAAACGTGGATGCCAGTGATGGAAAAATAATTTAGATTTTTCGAAATGGCAAAAAAGAGAGTTCAGTGCTTGGGTATTTGCTTGTATTAGTTAGCTGAGCTGAGCTAATCGCCATTAACTCGCGTAGTCTCCAGTGGGTACCTGCTGATCTTGCAGATCAGGTTGGGAACAATCTCACCCACAAATCTCACCCACAAATTCTTGGCAGAGAATTTTATTATTTTGACTGCAGCGAGAATCGAACCCAGGAAGCAAGCGATGTGCTGTGATCTAAACCACTTCAACATCCCTGCTCTCTGCCTTAGAATATATGTTTTGTATTTGATATACGCACGACTCTAGAATATACTACGAGGTGGTCGTGGAAATGCTATTGAAATTCAATCATATGTAAGCCTATACGTCTTGCGATTCTTATGGTGAGTGAAATCGAGCATATTTTCAAGATATCCTAGGTCTCGGTGCTAGATGGAGAACTTAAGCAGCAGAGTTATCTACTCGTTATAATGCGCAGGCATGCCTCTACCAAAAATCTTGACCACACAATATTTGAACTAGGCTGCAACGATAATATATATCAATGCATCTAATTGCCAATAGACACAACTTCATAGACACAACTCCATAGACACAACTTCATAGACACAACTTCATAGACGTTACGATGCTCGGGTACAGGTAATCAAAAGTGTTCTGTTTTATAGCCACCACGAATCTTATTTTTGCAAAACTTGAGGTACTTGTATTATTTTACTTATATTATCTATTTTCTAACTTATTTTATAGAGTTGATTATGAGACACACTATCAGAGTGCAGAGAATGTTAGCGGTGGCTTTGAATCTCCATTGTCAGACAAGAGTTGGTCTAAGGAGTTTGATGAGAGTCGTCAGTCAACTATCAAGAGCAGACGACAGTCGTCTGTACAGTCATCTCAGCTTCAACATGAGGCAGAGATCAACGATGAGTTTAGTAGAATGTCAACTCACAACGAAGCCAAGCTCAGACCAGGTAAGACTAAGTCTGCACATTAGTTGCCAATTTTGGTGGGCTGTTAGGAAAGAACTGAGGTGATAGATTAATTGCATACCCACAATGTTATCCCAATTTTGCTATCGATACAAGTTGAAAGCTGTAAATATTGCACAATTTAAATTAAAAATTGATCAAATTGAGATTGAAAAATCAAAATTATATTATTTTGAGCTTGATATACAATAGTAGTATGTCAACAGTTATTCCTCTCTCTGTTGGCTAAGCTAAATATATACTGTGTACTAAGATGTGAAATAAGCTAAAAGGCTCAAAGCCTCCAATCATATTATATTTCCACAAATTACTTATTATTTCCGCAATAATGTTGTGTCTTGCCGCTGCAGAGTTGAGAGAAGACCAGCTACAGAAAACACTGAGTGATATGAGTGAGAGGTTAGACAGCATGGACAGACAACCCTCATCACCTCAGGTATTGCAAGCAATCTGTACAATCACGAGGTAGGTGCAGGACTGGCGGTGTTTGAGATAGCCATTGATCTAGAAAAATTTATGTGGAGAAGTTGTCTTCTCCGCAAAAAGTACGCTCGCGTCCCAAATCTACAATCTAGAATCTAAGCTATGCTGAAAATCGCCACTACTGCACCTAAAATAATACCAATCACCTCAGGTATAGCAATAGATCCATCCTATTACCTCCGGTATTACAATTAATTTGTCCAGTCAGCTTCGGTCTAACATTAAATTTCCCCAATTACATCAGTATAAAGCAATTCGATAAATAAATTTAGACTCGACAGATAAATTTACATTAACTACTTTGGTATTAACTGAACAAAAATTGCTTACTCCACAGTATTCAGCATTTTCAACTGCAATTACTTAAAATAATATCATAATAAAAAATGTTATTATGAAATTATTTAATAAAACTATTTTTAAATAAAACATGGTAGAAGCAACATTTTATTTAAAAACTAATATTTCTGTCTATTATCTATTAGGGTTATCTTCAGAGTGGAGTAAAATAACTTAAAACAGCAAGAAAATGTAAATAGACTGGTGTTATATAATTGTAGTAAAACTTTGCATAAATATAACAGCTATTTTGATAAGCTACATGTAGGATTAATTTTTGTTTGATACAGCTGGTACAAATTGAATGAAAGTTGAGACCAACAAATTACACTAATAATATCATACATTATCATTTGCCTCTTTTGCACAATAATTTCAAATGCACAGATGCTTGTTAGATGTTAAAGTTTAACATCTACTTTTTAATAAGCAACGACTCTGCTATTTTCTGATGATTTGTGTTCTAAAAGTCCCAAATAAATTTCCACCAAATTAATAAATAAGTGGACATTAATAATTATTCTAATATTGAAATATTGACTGCATAAGATGCATCTTCGCATTTCATCTCAATTGGTATATAGTAATAATATACGAACATCCACTATGTATATGCATGTACAGTATGTAGTATTTCGTCACTAATATTCTCGATATAACACTTTCAGTATTCTATTTGTGGCTATAGTAACGGCTAAAGAAATGAAAGTACTTACCAGATCAATATCTATAATGATAGCGTACTTAGATGTCATATCAGTATAACCTCATTGCAGCTCTGGGCAAGTATAACAATGTAATTACTCAATATTATTAATCCAATGAGCTCTCTAATGCATAGATAATGTACTCTATCCTTTCAAACAGGATGAATTTAGAGTTCAAAGGGAGCTATCACGAGCAGGATCTTCAGCGTCTACCAGCGACCAGGACTCCGGTAGAGACCAATCAATGCAAGCGTTCAATAAAATAGGTCATCCTGCCCCTAGAGATGTACAGCAGCAAAGGCTAAACCCTCCACAACAAAGTAAGTAAAGATTCTACACAATTATAATAGCGAGATGGCATTGTACAAGACTGACAACTGCGCCACTGTTAGGCCAACTTGCTGTAATGTGTTATGTGAATCATGGAATTGTAATGATAATAATAATTATTATGAAACGGTAACAATGTAAGATATATAATTGTGTGTGTAATATTATTTTATGTTATTACATGATATAATTGATTACTTGATAAATGTAATGTAGAAAAAATAATTCTGTAGGGGCCTTGTTAGTGGTTATTATTTGATATAAATCTGATTACGTTAATTAATTAGTTTTCCCAAGGCATGTTTGCGAGCCTGTACAGATTCAAGTTCTCAACATGATGAGAACTTGAATCTTCTGTTTCCACAGATTCCATTCTCTACAAGTCTACAGCCTTGCTCCAATGTTTTCAATTTGTTCCTAAATGCTTCCTGGCCTACAGGCTCATTGGAAGAACAATTTAATCACTTCAGTGCCATTGATACAAAATACGAAAGCAAGTTCCAATACGAACAATCCTTTCTACGTAAGGCAGGTGCACGGTGTGCTCTGCAAAGAGCTGTCAATTCTACTATGAAGTGCTAACCACTGTGTGTCAACAGTGTCTTATCTACTGCTTATTGGTGAATTTGTTGCCTGAAATATTGTGACTAGTGTTGCAATTGAAATGGCAGATCTACTTTGTATGTTGACCAGTTTGTAATCAACTAATTATTCAATCATAATTATGTTATTAGACTATAATTATTATTAGTTCAAATATTGCCGGAATATTTGCAGGGGGCAGCAGTTTAGATTCCACAGGAAGTTCCGTCACTAGAAGCAGCAGCGATATGTCAGCTACCGTCCAATCGGATCGTAACAGAGCCAGGATGGCAGCTGAACAGGGTAACAGACGTATGAGTCACCAGGAGAAGATAAAGCACCCACCTCCCCCACTCTCACCAAGAACTGGTCGACACATAAACATGCCTGTGAGTTGACAATAATGTCATGGTTTCCCAGTAGATTGAATTATACTGCTAAAAAGATGCATTGGCACACAAAAATATAAATAAAAAATAAAGAAAACATAGATAAACTGACAGCAGTGGCAGGAATAGCTATCGTTATCAACATTTTATATAATTTGTTTTAGATATCAATTTAATGTTTAATGTGACCATTATATATAGTGGTCACATTAAACACCACCATTCATAGTGTTTTTTGCTTTTCGTTGTCTAGTTGGGAACCACTATACAAACAGCAAACATAGCCAACTCGGGCATTATACTGCAACAGCTCTTAATAATTCTGGAGGTGACCTGAAAATCCCATTTTTGCATCCTACCCTAATACCGTGGTATTACTCCTGTTAGGCACATATTGTGCGCTATTATTGTGAGATAATGGGTTTTTCCTTACCATGGACACCAACATCACAAAAATAAATAGATTAAAATTTAAACAGAATAGTAGGCCTATAATGTTTATATAAAAAATATAAAAGATATAAGTAAAAATATAAAGAAAAAATATAAAATATATAAGTAAAAATATAAATAAAAAATATAAAATATATAAGTCAAAATATAAAGAAAAAATAAAGAAAAGATAGATAAACTGACCGCAGTGGCAGGAATAGCTATCGTTATCAATATTTTATATAATTATGTTTTAGATATCAATTTCCCATACTTTAATGTCACCATTATAAATATAATTCATAGTGTTTTTTTAAAGAGATCAGCAAATTATGTTTTTATTGCATGCAATTACTTCAATTACTTCAAATACGAAAATCTCTATAAATAATAAATAAATAAATGAAACTAAAAAGGCACCACCTACAGCTTATTATTCAAAATTGAAGTCCCATACTTCCTTAGATTTTGAATATTTAGCTTGGAACCCGGATGTTGCTCATTTAGCCACCATTGTGTTGTCATAGAAGTGATTAGAGATTTTTTAATAAATTCCAAATTCGTTAATCTCTGAGCGACACGACATTCTTACTACAAAATATATTCTACTAGAATTGCCCCAATGTTAAATCATCTGCTTTGTTACCATAACGACCTGATGCTTCCTATCTGTATATGAAAACAGAGAAGCTAGCTGCTTGGGTCTCACTGATGCCATTGGTTCTACTAGGCCTATATACTACTAAATAGTGTCATCGCCTCTGCATATGGCGATAACTGAATGCAAATGACTGTGTTACAGAGGTTGAAGAGTTGTGGAGAGTTGGAGGCTATGCTGATGTATGACTATAGCAGACGTATGCTAGTGGTACGGATAGAAAGAGCTGTAGCCTTAGCTATCGCTGGTGAGGATAGGCTCAACCCCTTCATCAAAGTCCATTTTCTAAGGAATAACAAGTGAGTCAGCATTTTTCTATAGTGATCAATTTGTTTTGACAATGACCGAAAACTTACCGATATCTACTAATACTATGTAATAATTGTTTTGATTTTTGATAGCAATCTGAAAGACCAAACAAATATACACATGCAAATTGTTTCTGCCGATTGTTCGGCTTTCGAAATCAAGAAGTTCATGAAGTTGACATAGGTTGATTTTTATAGTAAGCATTGTTGAAACTCCCTTGAAGAGTTAGATATAATATATTAGAATATTATTATAAGCATAATCAGGATGCATACAGTTTAGAAGCAACTTTAAATGCTCTTCAGGATTTGCATATAGCGCATATTATGATTTGCTGTGCATTTGAGGAATGAATATTATATTATATTCATTATATTTTATTAGAGTGGTAGAGAAACGCTGTACGAGGTACATAGAGGGCACACCAAATCCTAAATGGGAACAGTCCTTCACGTTCTCTGTGGAAGAAGATGAGCTGAATATGCACAAAATAAAGATGGCTGCTTGGGACTACTTTCAGCCCAGACAGAACATGTTTGTTGGAGCCGCTACAATAGATTTATCACGTAAGTGGTGACTGTCATGTATGATCGGCTTTGGGTAAATTAATGATGCCTTCACCATCATTATGCAGTGACTTACATTGTATTTCATATTACACTTTCATTCTCCACTTTGCAATTCAAACTGCCGTACTATTCATGTACATGGAATTGTATCACAACCCTCTGTTGGTGAATTTACAGACTTTTTTTCGAAAAAGTTAGGACTATTTAAAGATTGCCAGGTGTAGCATTTTCCTGATGTATTCCCTCTGAACAGCATCGTTCACCAGTTGAGGTTGTCAGTCAGTTCTTAGTTATGAACCAGTTATGTTTGTTGTTCACAGTTCACAGAATATTGGGTTTGTTGTTTGTAGGTGGTAAACCAATAGCTGAGCTAGTCGAGGAAACCCACCGGGCCCGGTATTTCACTTGCTGATCAGAACATGGGAACAACCTCAGGGTTAGAAATCTTCCCCAAAGATTCTTAACAGAGGAACTTTTGATCCCAGCGGGAATTGATCCTCATCAGTGAGGTGCCCCAGTGAAGTGCCCCAGTGAGGTGCCCTGATGCAATTGACAATCCCTGCTCCCTATGTTTGATGGAATTGTGGAAACTAATGGGAGAAAAGAATTTATGCTGACGATCAATAGTCAAACGTGTAAAAGACAAGGAGTAAAGTTTACGTTTATAACTCTTGGTTATATTTAGTGGGAGGATAACTCCCTCACTTTTTATGAAGCTGTGTTTGTATGTATTACAGTGATTTAATGTTGGTTATTGTGTAAGGATTACATTATATACTGCAGGACAGCAACATGTAGATGGAAATATGAGAATGTACAAATTAGACAGTGACCTTGGTGACAGACGAGACAGCGCTCAAGGCAGCACCCCTTTCATGCCCCGAGTTAACAGAGCAGACCCACCTAGACAGCATAACATGATGTCACCTGCCTTATCCCACAGAAATGAACCACAGAATAGACCTAGCTCCGCCAACCGCATGCATTCAAGTCCTCAACGTACACAGTCGCAGTCAAGCCAATCTAGTCCCAGACACAGTTCACAGAATAGTCCGCAGCATAGTAACAGTAACATTGCACAACATCAGCTACATCACAGTCCACAGCACAGCCTACACAGTAACAGTACACAACGTAGTGATGGTAATCGTAGCAATACTCATAGAGATATGACATCAGAGCGTAACCATAATAGACATATGGATTCGTCTTCTCATCGTAGCACTAACAGTTCACAGTCATCACATCATGGTAGTATCAAGCGTGGGGTAGACAATTCCAATATACACTCCGCTTCACATCCACCTACACAGGTTAGTTGTATGCAGAAAATATGCCAACTGTTGATCGCACTTTATATGAATAGCCCAATTTCAATACTCCCTGTGATATTGGATGAGGCACTCTTTTGACCCACCTTATCACAGAGAGCCCGATGACAGGACCAAGATACTTATACATTATTTTGTGATACAGTTGACTGATTATCTAACCGCATTTGCTATTGTAGAGTTTACGGCACCCTCGCTCATGCATAATATGACAGAATGCACTACAGTACAGTGCAATGTAATTGATAGGTTCCAACTCATGATCTGTTATTAGATGACGATCAGTTGTTCACAGTATATACATGTATTACCCCTACCCCTGTGTTAATAGACAGTGCTGGTTTTCTCTAAAGCCTGCATTAATATTCAGTCTCCACCTTGATAGGCTTGCACATCAGTCTAACTTCAAAAAGGCAAGGCGACCTGACCCCCATATTATTGTTGTCCATATTCTTTATATAACAGTATTTCATCATCAATATGAATTTTATCATAACATTTATGATGCTTGATACACTGCTTATGAGGTAGTAATAGTGATATACTATAAAACTGTGCTGCTATTGGAACTCATTGTGATGGCCTCTGTCTTATTACATGTATTTAGTCGGACATGTTCCCACTTACCCATTCTGACACTAATGGCATATCACGAACCAATCAAGAAGTAAATAATAATGGAATTAAAGCAGGTAAGCAGCTGTGCTTTCTCACCAGCAATATCACTATCACACCCTCTCTGCGCCTCTCCTAGCATATAGGGTTGCATTGCAGAGCTCTACTTCACCATATCACATATTGTACAGTGCATCAAACTTTCTGCCATATTGGTTATGAACAGGCTTGTACTCTGTTTCTATTATTTGCGCTTTCACCGATTGAATCGCTTGTTATCCAACTAGTGATGTCCAGTGTGTGAATATTTTTAGGCTGAAATATTTGCATCATTGCATGTTTATTGGGAGAGGAGCTGAACCTGCTGTATGGATAGTCAACGTTACCACATGCTACACTAAGGCTAAATGTATCTGTCACAGTGTCACAAAATACAAACTATTCTAAGCCTCACAATATTTCTCTTTCTGATCACCAGCTTATTTCCCAAATCATTCAATGTTATAATAAGTAGCATGTTTTGGACATTACCAAACGGAAAAAAATCTGTATTTTCAAGGTTGTAAAAATTAAACAAAGTTTTTCTTGGCGAAGTAATTTAGATTTATTCAATTGTCTCTGAAAATATAATTGCCCCCATAGCATCATTGCATATGGTTGTTTGCAAAAATCACATGGGCAATGTGGGCATGCTACATTTGTACTTTTGCACTCCCAAAATACTCTTCATTTTTAAGTCAACTCGTATATTTTGCTCTAATGCAGAAAGCCGGCGGTCACGAAGCAAACTTTTTCCTCAATTATTGTGTTGTTCATCGCCAGAGGTAACCTAACTGTCTGTGCAGATGTGCCCATTGATTCTGTACCATGTATATTTAGTTGTGTTCTATTAATTATAGCCCAAAATAACATGTTCAAGGGCTCCTGGCCTATGTTCCGCCAGGTCTATGTTCCGATAATGCACTCTTCAAAACCGACCACAAATCAGATGAGGATCCACAAGCTTTTAAACATGAGCGTAATATCGGAGCACAGGCCTTCGGAACGTCAGTGTAGGAATAGGGCTGTAACCAACTAAGATCTTGCACTCTGTGCCAGATGATGATACAGCGAGCAATTGTAGTCGTATGTAGTGAGCGATACAACACCTCCCTAGATTAGCTTTTTGGGCACACTGTGCCAGGGTCAATTCAGTGTGTATATTGCTGCTCATAGATTGACAATTATCTCACTGTAGTTATCTCCCAGCTGTGCAAGGTTTTGTTCTTTATTCCGTGTGATCCTGCCTCTACTTTTGTGAATGATTTTCAGCTTTATTTCTTTCATTTTTGATGTAGTTGCTCATCCGCTAACCGGCACCTTTCCCATCACTATTTCCTAGCCCACATTTACAGTCCACAAGTATAACCACTGTGTCGTGTTGAATTACAAGAATTTCCTATTGCATGATTATCGCTTTTGTAATTGCCGCTTTGCATGGTACCAGATACAGCAGCAGTCACCCGGCAGTAATTTTCCATGTCAACCAGATTACGAGTGTAGAGTGGAGTGAATTTATGTGCTAGCTACATGTGACTAGGGTTGTGCTAAATTCAAGCTAAGGCTTCAGTTACGCCTATTCTGGCAAAAATTCCTTGATTTGATACTTAAATAACCCATTCAGTGCCTTTTGTGGGGCACCATAGCATTTGACAACATTATGGTATTCAAAAGGACTGGTGTTGAGAAATAATGGTCTCAGCTCAGTAATAGACCTGAACCAGTGAACTGGGCATCTTTCACTGAAAGATTATGATGGCGTCAAATTTACTATATCACCTTTGCAATTCTGGTGTAAAATTTGTGTTAACACTGCTGAAATAACCAACTCTATTTGCCTTTCAATTAGGAGTCTTACAAAAAGATATTTATTGCAACTTTTAAATTGCATAATAGTAGTATGTGTTTGGGCTGTCGACTCCCCTATTGCACTAAGAAACCCAGAGTGGTTGGTACATCGTAGACTTAGATCATGTTTTGATTAGGGGTGTGAAGAGTACGACCCGTTAGAAAGTTGAAGTAGGAATTTATGTCTAAGGTT
>JAOQGN010159376.1:0-11264 GCA_027564295.1 Himantozoum antarcticum | reverse complement strand
ATAAATAATTAAAACTAATTATTAATTAATAAATAAAAATTTGTAATTAAATAATTAATAATGCTAATGAGTACTTATATGTACATTAATACTCATGAATATGCCTACCTATCACATTTTCTCATTCTGGCAGAATGATTTCACCTCATTAGATGTCTTCTTTGTAAGTGTTTCAACAAAGAAGATGTTGATAACTGTTTATAAACCAGAATTGCATAGCAAATTTTTGCATTTACTTGTAGCATGTTCTTCATTGTCAATTCTTGCAAACATTTCTCAGACAAAGCTTGACTTGGCCGCATTGAGTTTTCTTTAGTTTTTGTTTTTTCCCAACAACAGCTTGCCCCTTGCAGTGACACAGCATCACATAATAGTTATTATAACGGCATTTGCATATATCATTTATCACTTACAACTATGGCATCTGGACTAAATTAGCTCCGCGGTAAACTGACGTATATTTAACACAGTTGATATAACACAGTGGAACTATTCATATTTATACAAGTAAGGCAATCAAGCGTTTGACCCATATTTGTGAATGGCATTTTGATATAGTAGTAGTATCGCTTTACCGCATAGTCATCACTGTACAGTTATACCATACTGTATGTTATTAGACAGAGACAGCTATTGCTTACTGTTAGTAACAAGTACTAGATGAACCGAAGTTGGAAAGCAATCAGATCCGACCCTACGGGTAGGGTACCCGACACCCTAACCTATGGTTAGGGTGTCCTACCCTAACCATACCCGACACGGGTCAGGTACCAGGGTCAGGTACCCGGTTCCAGTTTTAGATGGGAGTGGGAGAATTTTTGTTCGCTTTATTTGAAAGTCTTTTGATGGTATTTCACCAATCTTTAGGATTTGTTGTGTTGTTTACACAGTCATCTATATATCTCCTTTTACTAGACTCTCATTCTCTGGGTAATTGGTCTCAAAGCTTTCCATGATGAGCAACCCTTTTTATAAGCTTTATCTCGAGCCCTGATGGATTTTGCAATTGCGCTGGTGGTCCATTCAGGCTTATCTGTTCTTACGTTATAGGGCTTGAGAGGGCAATTCTTATCTAGCAATTCATTAATGGTAGTGTATAGAAAGTTCACTTTGATATCTACATCTGGAGCTTGAAGCAATGATAACCAATTTACGTTGGCCAGATCTGTCAATAACGCTATTTTGTTCTGAGCAGTTGTCTTCCTACGCTGGATAGTTGCATAGTTAGTTGATCTTAGCTGTTTAATATCTTGTAATAGAGCTGGAACAGGGTACCTGACCCGGTCTTGCCTTTCTGATATTAGGGTGTAGGGTACCCGACCCGCCAGTCAGGGTGTCACCTTGTCAGAACTTGACCAAGTCCAGGGCAAAGCGACATTAGTAATGCTAATGCCGGTTCGTATTACTAATGTGGCTTATTATAAAATTTGACGCTATTAATACAGTGTCAAATTGAACTGCAGTGATCAGTAGGCCTATGCTGTACCACATGGTTGTAACTACTAAAACTAAATTATTATTACAATCCATTAGATACATACAATCTAAAAGAATAAGGTCAATAATTATAGGAGTGCATCGCATGTACTAACCCGGACCGACCCGACCCTGCATTCTGCCCCATGACCCGAGTTCGACCCGGTCCATGATTTCTTTGACCCGTTCCAGCTCTACCTTTGTTTGTAATAAAATGCAACAATGGTCTTTTCTAGACAAAGGAGATAATTTGATGGCTTGATCGTAGTGTGTAACATCAGTAAATATATAATCCAGTTTAGTTGCTTAGTTCAATGAAACACAATATTTTAAAAATACACAATTTCCTCATGGTGCTTGGAGTAAAATGTTGACACAGAAGTTCCTATCAATTGTGTTTGGCCTTATTTGGATTAAAAGTTCAAATTTAATTTACACCAATATATTTCTTCGGGTCATAATTCTATCATTTCTTACTGCACCTTTGCTATACATTACCTGCCCTTAGTTTGGTATTCCATGCAATGTAAAACTATGATTTCAGACACAGTCAGCTAAGAACCTAGAGTGGCTGAAGAGAGTCAAGGATCACTTTGGAGATGTTGAGATAAAATCTATTGACTTGGCCACTGCTATCAACCAGACAGGGATTTATAATGTTGGGCGTATCACTTCACGGAAAAATCAACAATTTAAGGTAAGTTGACACCAATTATACCACTGAAAAATATTACTACTAAAAAGATGCATTGGCATAAAAAGACATAAAGGAAATAATAAAGTAAAATGCAAACAGGCAGCAGTAGCAGGAATATCGTCATCAATCTTTTATATAATTATGTTTTAGATATCGATTTCCAATACTTGAATGTGTCCGTTTTTTATTTGATTCATCATATTGTGTTTTTCTTTAAAGAGATCAGTGAGTTATGTTTTTATTGCATGCAGTTACATCATATACTTAAACGAAAATCTCTATAAATAATAAACAACAAAATATATAATATAAATTAACTTTTGATCTGATTGTTTTCAGTTTAGTGATAATAAAACAATTTGGTTCAGTGGTAATGGTAAGGCAAATTTTGTATACACATGCTGTTGATGATGGTATCTCTTGCATGCATGCATATTACTGCATTTATGTTCACCTCAAAGTTGTAGCAATCTTTTCATATTGAAATTGTAGTAGTATGTGTTCGGCTTGTCAAACTCAAATGCACGGAAGTTGGTTACCCAAAGACCTGTCATTTTTTAAATTTTTTGGTAAGGTTTCGATACCCCACTATCATGGAATTTTCTAACAGAAAATTCTAAGACTAGTTCAGTCCCAAAGCAAAAAATTCTGTGTTCCAATAAACACGACCTATTTAGGTGTGATGGCTTAGCTTTGCCTCTCCAGAGGTACCCTTGTCCGCGCCAGAAGCAGCTGAGATGACGGAATGAAAAATCGTATGGAGCATAAGAAGCAACTGATAAGATCTTTCCATTCATATTTCTATTTCTTATTGGTGGATCGATGATATCATTTGTTGATGAAAAATGTATGTGAAGTTGTTGGGATCTATCCGGATCTGAAGCTATAGGAGTTCTATTTGGCAGCTGTTATCATTGATCATTGTTGCGAATTTTCCAAGGGGCATTAAACTTGCTCCTGTTTAGGCCCCACCAGAGTGGGCTTGTTTTCTTCGTCTTATGCATTAATGCTACAATAATCATAGCCATTAATGCTACATTTAATAACAGACAAGTTACAAGCTACATACAGTGAAACAGAGCGAATGTACTTTGGGCAGCTGGCCACGAACATAAAGAACAGCCATAGCAAAGCCCATTTCAGTATTTCATCGTCCACTCTGCTCTTTTTTCAAAAGAAAATATCACATTTTACAGAACTACTTCAAATGCTAGGCTAGTGATGGGGATAGTGAAGGTGTAAATACTGATAAAATACAGTCAAATCCATCCAGCGAAAAAAGTTCACCAATGGAAGTGAAGATGATTGCGATATAACAGTGCATATGTCTCCAAAACCATGTAAAATAACTTAGAAGGCTGTATAACTTCCTTGCAATATTTACGTAAATTAATTATATTATTAATATCCTTTGCTGCATTATTTAGAGGAATAAATATATAATAATATTTCAACTTCAACTGTTTTATTTTGAGACCCCCGATTGGTGGGGGTGACTAATGCATTGCATGCGATGATAATAGTATTGATGTGCTAAGAAGTGAAAGTTTGATAAATGAATGATCTTGTCAAGATTCTAGCGACTAAATACCAAGGCACCAAATATAGCTATATACCAAGTATATAGCTAAATACCAAGGCACCAAATATAGCTATATACCAAGTATATAGCTAAATACCAAGGCACCAAATATAGTTATATACCAAGTATATAGCTATATACCAAGTATATAGCTGCACCACACTCGGCAACTTACTTAAGCTCTTTTCCCAATATTCTCAGTTTCACTCAATCTCATTAACCTTTCAAAGCAAAATTTTATTTTAGCAAATCATAGAGACTAGATAATCTAACGATTATGTTATCGGAATATTTTCAGTAAATTTTGCAATTGCCCATCTCTATTTGTTTTCATTATCACTGAACAAGGTCACTCAATCACTCAAACAAATCACTCAAACAAATCACTCGAACATATTACTCAAACAAATCACTCAAACCAGGTTTGGGAATTTCTCTCAGTAATTGAAATACGTCAATTCGAAGCTATAGCAACTATTAAAAGGTAATTCATGGACATTCGAAAAAGACAGAAAATATTTGGAAAATATATACACCAATTAAAAGTAGCGAACTTGGTTTTTAGAAAGCATATAATAGTGTAACAGAATGTCCATACTCCTGCAGAGTAGGGCAACAAGCTGTCACTGGAACCAAGTCAATCTGAATGAGAGGAGACCCAAATAACTCTCCATTATTGGGTGTGGTTTGTAAGGCCTGCCGGGGTTGACAGGTTGCACAAACTTGGGATTGCAGGCAACCAATAGGTTGACTCTCCCTCCACTGCTGAACAGATTTGACAATGTAGATAGGCATGCACAGGTAAAGCTACATTCACAAGTCAAGTGTAGTACAAATTAAAATATATTTATCATCTGAATAGAAAACAACTGTCCTGCTCCGACGCTCATATTCACCCAAAAACGATCAAGCAAAGTAGCGAAATGTAATTATATAGTAAAGTGGTGCTGGTCCAGTTGGCCCATAGAGCCTGCTAGGCTGGAACTTAGCAGGCAGTATGCTAAAATGAATGTACAGAAATGAATTTATGATTTGCAAAAGTCTACGCCATTATTTAACTCTCACCTGGAGGCTGGAGGTGCGGCGTTTCCTCACAATATAGTGTATTTAACGATTCTAAATTGTTGTTCAAATTTTCGAAACAGTTTGCTGAAATATTCGAAGCAAACACATAGTCATTTGAAATTCTAAATGTAGTATGTCAGAAATGTGTCAGAAAATATACACATTATTTAAAATTCAAAGTATCTTGGTACACTGCACTTTAGAAATAATTAATATCAACAATGATTGGCCTCTAGTTCCCAGATGGATGTCTGCTAAATTAAAATGTTGCTGTCTGATCGAGTCTAAGAGTCTGATCGAGATAATTGCCTTGCAGTGAGACCTCAATGATCTCAGTGGTATGTGGTCAGATCTCAATGGCTTCACTTATTTCTTACATCAATAATAAATAAATATCCATTTGCTAAATGCGAAAAAAATATATACAAAAATCAGTCGCTTCCAATCATCCTCATCTTTTTTGTTTTCGATCATCTCAGCTACTTCTGGAAAGCCCGAGGAATCTTCCGCAGTTGCTGAGGTTACTTCGGGTTCAGAGCAGTCATGTAAATAATCATACGTGGCCCTAACATTTAATGCCACAAACTGCTGGTACGTCCTATGAAAGCTTCTTTAGTTGTAGGGCAAGCTAGTCTGATTAGAACCTCCCCATCCGATAAGATTTTCAAGAGGACTGGTCGTTCAAACTCCACCTAAAATTTTATAAATATTACAGTCATTTGTGAACAAAGTTTAGTGCATTTGATGTGTTCGAAAATACATACTAGTCTTGGTTTTTCCCTGTGAAACAGTTCATACACAAAGTTGGGAAATATGGTGTGATCGTTATTACAGACACTGGATGATGTCATAGAGTTGATTTGCACAGTGAAGGAGGTCAAAGGGAGAGGTAAAGATGGGAAGGCTGGCACAAAGACATCATATAGAAGGTACAAATACAGTGAGTTGAAGGAATTGCAGAGTAAACTTGCTCTGGTCGCAGGGACTACACAGAAGGAAAATGAAGGGACTATCCTGAGATTTAATGCTGTAAGCAATATTATTAACAAGTATATATTGAGTGAATAATAATCGTAAAATAATGCAATAGTTTTATCAGGACCCATAGGCCAGACTGAATGATTCCCGGGTCTTCGTGAACCTACTCTACTCACATGAGAAGGGGTCGGGTTGATTGTAATATTACACACAGTGATTCCAACATAGGTATGGTAGCTAGCTAACATCTTTGTAAAATATAAGTCAATTTGTAACGCCTGTAAATCTATTTGTTGAATATTTCAAGGCAGGTGAATAATCATTAAATTACTGTTGGCGCTCATAATTACGAACTCATGCATTTATACAGTAACTTATTAATTGACCGGGTAAGCTGGCCAATTCACAACTGTGCGGGCCAGCTGGCCAATTCATAATTGGCAGGATCATCCCGCCAATTCGCAACCAACAGGCCGGCTTGAATCACAGGCCTGCATTCGTATTAAAATTAATGCTACTCCATATGTATATACTATTGTCTATTATGTTGCTGCATGGATTGGGAAAGCTAAGCAGACAGCAAGATATTGTCTAATAGTGGAATAAAAGGGAGTGAAATCTTCTAAAATGAAGTTCTATCGCTAAAAGTGCGTTATAAGAGCATAATAATTATTATATACATGTAGAGCATAAATGCTGTAAAACTTGCTACACCCACCAGATAAAACTTACCACTGACTAAAAAGTTAAGTTGATGCTATAAAATACAGCAGAGAATGAAGTGTTAATTTGAAAATAATTTAAAGATTAAGAACTAGGAGTAAAGTAAGACAGCTTTTTTAGTCAATAAAAAGCAATTATCTGTTGTCCACTGTGACAATTACCAAGAAAGATTAGAGAGTGCTAACCCTTTATCCATTGAGAATTTTTATAATCGTAGATGCAAATAATGATTGATAATCTCCCGGCTTGTTTTAATGAGATTTTACAGACTTTTCAAAATACTGGCAGAAGGTCACCAAGAAGGCACAGTGGGTAAAATCTTTGTTTCTCCTGCAAATCTAAACAAATTAAACAATCATTTTTCACTGCAAATATTTATCCCACGATGGGAGGCAAGCGAAGTGAGCCATTAGTCGTTTTATGACAACATATGCACATACAGCTAAACACAAAACAGCAGACTGCAAACCAGATGCACTTAGCCTATTTCCATCGACGACAGGACACTGTGTGCAAACCCACCAGCTGCAAAGCTAAGGTGCCAACTGCGACAAGCCAAATAACAACCTGTGACGAATATTGACATATTCCATGTAGGTTATACTCCTCCATTTCTCAAGCTTACCTCAATTATGACTCCAAAAACCTTTTATCTCACTTGGCAATCACAACACATACAGAAACTATAATATTGTGGCAATTTTGCAAAGTACTGACTTACTAATGACTACATTTACTCTACATGGAGTAGACTGTGATCACTGCATTTACAATACTGATGAAAGTTAACATGAGAAACCAAAAAAGCCAAGAGATTATAATCAAGAAATAAGTTTTTATCAAGGACATGTGGCAAAACCTAAATATGCAGGGCGCTTCAGTGCCTCTAAGGCTGTTTGATCAAGCTGTGTGCAGCAACCGGTTTTAATTCTATGTAGTAAATATCTTGGCGTTTTTAGAGTCATATTTTACACATACGTTTTTAATCATAATCTCTTGGCTTCTTTGGTTTATTTCTTACATATATAGATGCATGCATATACAATCATCTCATAATTTTTATTTTTTATTTTTATCCTGATGATGACCAAGGGATTCTTGGTCGAAACTGTTCGTTTTAATAACAACTAATTTTAAACTACAACATGCTTCTCGTGTTAACTTTTATCATAAAGCTACATGTACTTGCCCGTATAAACATATTCAGATTTACGATACTGATCTACAAACGTTGCAATATGTGTAGCATTGATGTGCACGACGGTTTGAGAACTAATTTTACTTTCTTAAATATGTTTTTCACATCTCACTTGCCACGAGAACATTAATTATGTAGACTGTGATAGGAACATTTCTTATTTCACTTGTACACGGTTTTACAAGTCGATTATATCGGTTATGTGTTGAGATGGTTCCACAGTCTATGATATGGTAACAATATACAAGCGAATTAGCTGAATTCCAAAATTAAAGTGTGATTTAGCTATCGATTTAATTTCATGTTATCAGTTAGTTGTGTTTCCTCTAATAAGTTTTTGCACAATATTTGCATATACAACATTTGTGTTGTTATTCATTCCTTTCCAATCATGCTTTGTAATCTTATTATATGCCGCTGTTTCACCTACACTACAACACACTTCCACACGACATTATATATTTTGTAATGCAATTTCCTGTCTACTACAGATATTCTGCTGTAATAGCAATAAAAAATGTATTATCTCAAACAAGCTACCAAACATTTAAAGATAATTTGATGCCATATTATTATAATTATTGATACTATCACCAGTACACAATCATCAAATTTTATTGCAGTTCTGTTGAAGCTGGTTGTGATTACTTTTGAATTCTAATTTTTCATGAGTATCATCAAAATATTGATTCACATTATAGGCCTAATTAATTATAAATTTGATTTCATATTTTTCACGGACATCATCAAAATATTTTATCACATAGGTACAGGGGGTGTATTTATTTCCGCATTGTAGCTTATATGAAATTGGCAATACACTGACCTCGATAACATAACATAACATGAGAGGGGAGGGATCCTACTAAGCCTTAGTTCAATATTTATATTTCCTATCCTCCATCTTTGAGGTGGCACAGGCCCCATCCCCATACACCTCACCCCATACACTAAATCTAGATTAGGTCACATCTGCAAACAGAATTAGCATCACATGAGAGTAACTACATGACACTCTTAGGTACAGGGGGTGTATTTATTTCCGCATTGTAGCTGATATGAAATTTGCAATACACTGACCTCGATAAAATGCGCACAAAACATATCAACCTGTACAAATTATACATCATTGGAAAGCTAATTTTCTGCACATCTTTCTTGCTGAGTTTCAAAATTTTCTATGCACTAAAATTTTCGTAATGTTGTACTAAAGGAGTCAATATTGATTTTGCAAGTTTTCCCAGCTTATTACTTTGGATTTATCACCTCCTACCAAAACTTCCATAGAGACTATAAAATGATTTCTCCCATTTGTTTTTTGTTGTTGTATATATTGAGCACAACAGTTCACAGAAATTATTCATATATTAATTACATTCATTTGTCTATAAATTCCTTGCTGGATACCTATATATAATAACTGGCTCAGTCATCAAATTATATTTGCATGGAGACACTGTGCAACTGACCACTGTGCAACTGACCAATCAATAAAAACGCCCCCTCTACCATAGTGTTAAATTTATTGGAATTGCTTCACCAAGCATTCCAAGCGTTTGTTTGCTGTTATGCCTGTTATGCTGAGAAACATTTCCCAACTAAGTGCTAACTAAGCGCCAACTAAGCACCAACTAAGTGCCAACTAAGTGCCAACTAAGTGCCAACTAAGTGCTAACTAATGTTTACAGTCAATGTTTACATGCCAAGAAGACATGCTTGGCAAATTGTCTTCTCTTGCTTCTATATGGCTAATCTATATTTTCCATTCAACTCTCCGTTTGACATTTCCGGTGTTGCATTTCTTTTGAATAGGCATTCGTGTTCTAAAAATCTACTCAAATTATTTTTTTTTGAGTGACGTTATCCTAGATGACTTATAGTAGTTTCAATAATATTGAACATGAAAGCTTTGCTAAAGTTTTGTAAATCACACTGTGCCATTTCTTGTACAGTATTTATTTAAGGTTAGCATTATATCTAGCTATTAATAAGGGTATAGTATATTCTACAATGTACCCGTTAATTTTATACAGACATAAACGTCAACTTAAGGACGCTACCAGAAACCGACTGTGCCCACTGCTGATGCATGCACATGAAGGTCTTCTGCCTAGTCGTACGATACCGATAGAACCATCCAATGAGGATATCCCACAGCAGCAGCTGCTTGCACCTGCTGTTTCATGTTCTGTACAAACTTCTACACAGTCGGGTTCTACTGCACCATCCCTCTCCAATAACAGTTTAGCAGTACCCTCCGGCCTATCCCAAACCACTTTGCACTCTGACACAGAAATATCCGAGGTGTGAAATCAAACAGCAGACAGCTATCAGCAGTCAGCAGACAGCAGTCGTAGCTATTCTGCTCTGCGTGCTATTTGAGCTTTTGCTTAGATGTATTTAATGCTTATTTTCCAGGCTTAGTAATAATTTTATTTGTCAGCTACTAATATAACAGTTAACGTGCTAATTTTATATTTACGTAGCATTTTCAAAATATCGAATTGCTGTATTAGATTTGTTTGCTGCTTCACTATAACACATTTTCTGCTGTTATAAATTTAATTAAAAAATAATATTTCCTATTGCTTGGGAAATAATATCTCTAACTGCTTCTTTATCTGCAAATATGTACTGTATATCCGTATCTGGATATACAATACATAGTTATCTGCAAGTATGTACTGTATATCTGCAGATGTATAGCTGCAGATAGGATCCGTAGATCTGTATCTGTATACACTATGCCAATCCTCTCTGCAGCTCTGCAGCTCATATTCTACTACACCCTATCTACCATACTACCACCACCACCACTAGCACTACCACCACCACTACCACCACCACCACCACTAGCACTACCACTACCATACTACCACATTACATACCAGCGCATCAATTCATTTCCTCATCCAATTCCTCCTAACAATATAGAAGTTATCCCCCTTGTGTACATAGTGGAGACAAATTTTCAGCTTTGCTGTAATACATGAATAATATATAACTGTTATTCGCTGATACAAGATTGAAACATCAAATATCGACAAGTGTGTTTGTATCCACTACCCAGTGACCATATGGCAGGAAATTTGGTCCATCACTTACAGATCACTATCTCACAGTTTCATCAAGTGGTATATAAATTTATAAACTATTTTATTATGATTATTTGTTATAATAATATTATCTGTACCGATGCTATTGTCCCCAGGTGAATGTGACGTATTACGCTGCCATGGCCGCCATTAACTCTCTAGACCAGAAGGACTTGGAGGAACTGAAGTCATATAGAAAGCCACCACAAGCTATACATATAGTAGGGGAAGCACTGTGTATCATGTTCAACCAGAAATCTTCTGAGTAAGTCCATGTTTAAGTTAACGTATTACAAAGAGGAGAAGGAGTTATGTTATCACAATTAGTAGTCATAAATATGGCTGTATGATGCATAGTTTACACAGGGTTGTCAGTATCACATACCAAACGCTAGTCGCTACTGCAAAACGCTACTTTGCCAGGATCAACTACAGCAGAGACGCTACTAT
>JAOQGN010159265.1:0-11268 GCA_027564295.1 Himantozoum antarcticum | reverse complement strand
AGTCACTGCATTGTCACGTCACCGAAAATAATTGTGTGGATGATACATAAAGGCAAGGTTTGATTTCTTGTAGCTATATATTACAAGAGTAAAATATTTTTGAAAATACAATTTTATTTTGTTCGGACCCCACCATAACAATTATGTTAAAAGCGAAGTGTTACTGCCTTGCAAAGTGCAAAGTGTAAATACCTGCGATTGAAAGTTGGCTTCATGCCATGGTCATCCATTTAGATAGCATGGGCAGTGCTAAGCTGCTATTCCTAGTCGGTATACATACATGTTAAACCATTGTAAACATGCCTAGCCTTCCCCCCATCCACAAGGCCCTTCTGGTGGCCGGACAGGGAAAGACATCCCCTTAACATGCAATTAAGAATAATGCTTTATCATTGTATTACCTGCACCTGAGATTGTGTGTATTGCATAAGTGGCTCTACAAAGTTCACAGCCTTCTGTTTCCCATTTAACTTTCTCAATTCTTCTCTTTTTGATGGCATTTGTTCACCAGAGCTATCAGACGTTCGTCTTCTAGCTGTTGATTGGTTGTGTGATCTCATGTTAAGCTGTGATTTGCTAGGTGAATGTTTTGAAAGTCGTGTGTCTACGGCATGCTTCACAGGATGTGATTGTTCCATGGAATGTCTCGGAGTATTTGATTGGTCTATATAATGGCTCACAGGATGTGATTGATCTATAGAATGTCCCACATCAATTGGTTGGTCTACGTGATGTCTCACATTATGTGATTGGTCAGCTGAATGTCTCACAGGGTGTGATTGGTTTGGCAACTGTTTTGTGGGTGGCGATTGGTTCCTTGAATGACTCAAAGGCTGTGATTTCCTGTAAGATGGTTTGGCTATCTTTGAAAGGCTATGTAGTGCTACAGGCTGATGCCGGCTAGTTATAGTTGGTGGGTAGAAGTAATCTGGATTGGTTACTGAGTTGACCTCATTTTCAGATTTAAGGACACTTGCCCGGGGCTGCTCACTACTGTAGGCTTGGTCCATCTGCCTTGCTATATCTGTTAGATTCTCGTATACATTCTGACTATTGTCCAGGGAAATGTGTTGCTGCTGCTTCCCATGAGTGTGCTGTAGTTCAGACATACTTGAACTATTGGATGGTGAACTGTTTTGAGCTTTTATTTGCTCCAGCAGTTGATCATCATTAGCTTGCGCGACTGGCACTCTCTGCTCTACATGGTGTGGAGGGGGTAACCCTTGATATGTTGTCGCCATTGTCTGTGATACAGCTACATGTTCCACGTGGGCCCTCTGGGATGGAAGCCTTGTCTCAAAGTGACCATTTGTACGAGAAGTATGCATACGAGAATGCTCTGGTGCTCTTTGATTGGTTGAATATTGCATGACACTACTATCGGTTTCCTTTCTCATTACATAATGTCCAGTGGGTAAATTTCTCGTATTCTCTGGTAAAACTACAACAACAAAATATTGACCAATGAAGAATCATCTGGTTCAAAAAGATGAATTACTGACCAATCAAAGATCATCTGGTTCGAAAAATTAATGATTGACCAATCAAAAAGCACTTGGTTCTAAGGATTGCAGAGGGGTGTTACAATATTAGTCCTATGCATATCGTGTAGGCTATATTAAATCAGTTGACATCAACGGAGATTCTACAGAAAATCACAGATTAGGTACTGACAATATCTGTGAAAAATTGTATACCATATCAGATATCGGAGATCTCCCAATAGTTCATATATGATATTAAATATAGCTTGATCCTTAATAAGATGTGTCATACCTCTTATTCTGGGTTGCTGCTGCTCCAGCTTGCCTGCTCTCTCCGATACAAATTCATGCTCCCATGGATGCCTCAAAGATGAAGACGCACTGGAAGAATTCACTATTGTAGCCTTGGTGTTGCTATAGATATGCACTGTAGAGTAGTGGGAGCCCTCCTCACTCTCCTGTAACAGCACAATATATGCCAGGAACTAGCACTATCGAGTATATTTTAGTATATTTAGTTTAATCCAGTATATTTAGTCGATGGGAAAAGTACTCTAGACTCTAGACTAGAGTATAAAGATTATCCTATGTGATGCAATTATGACATCATCAGGTAAAGACTACCGTACGTATCCAAACACTCGCCAGGGCTCTCTCTACAAATTTTTAGGGGTGCTCCATCCCCCTGGTACAAATCAGACCACCCCTCATAATTTACCAGCCTCCCTATATGTTATCATTGCAATTATTATGAGCATCCACTCCATTTCTGTCAAAATTTGCTAATATTGTCTTCCCATCCCTCATGCTAAAACCCTAGGGAGAACCCGGAGTCTCACTCCTACGTGGTACTATTACTTTGTACTTTCATCAAATCCTATAATACTTCATACGTATTTTTAGTTTGAAGCAAACAACTGCACACACACTGACCCGCTGCCAAGTGGCAAGACTAGATACATGTAGATATGTGTCCTGGTAGGCCTAACCTTTTATTTTACATTGGTGCAGACTAGCCTTGGTACCTATGGTGCAGTCCAGCCTTGGTACCTATGGTGCAGACTACCCTTGGTACCTAAGGTGCGAACTAGCCTTGGTACCGATGGTGCAGACTACCCTTGGTAGCTAAGGTGCGCACTAGCCTTGGTACCGATGGTGAAGACTACCCTTGGTACCTATGGTGCAGTCCAGCCTTGTTTCCGAGCTGTTGTGATGATAAATATACATCAGACATCATATTTTGGTCAATAACGTATTGAATGCAGGTTATGTTCGACCTGATCACAACATTCACAGAAATTTGATGCAAAAAACCTACGAAATTATATTCCAGTCACGTATAAGCAGTTATAATTATAGAATTGTTTCATATATTCCAGTTATATGTATTGCAACAATTCTATTCAGACAAGTATAACTATTTAAGTAATTACATAATCATTCCATAATGACAGGCTAAGTTATGAGCTAATAGGGGTCTGCTTACCACAGGCTCGATATGTGCTAACACCATAGCTGTTTGACCTCTCTGCCCCGGCACTTCTGTCTGCTGATACTGCATATATTCCTCACTCAGAGCAGAGGTTAACACAGGAGTGTCCAATTCATCCAATAAGGGTTTGCCAGCTGGTAACTCTACTCTGTGATTGGCTGGGTAAGTATGCATATGTGGTTGGTGCGTGAGGTCATAAGATCGGCTGACTGCCTGCTGATAAGTTGGCAGAGGTTTAGTGACGCGTCTCGGCGGCACCTTAACAGAGGAAGTGTCCTCAGACCCTACAAATATTAGAAACATATGAGAAATAAAGTTTTATAGTGAAACAGAAAACTGGAAGCAATTTACTCATGTGGTACATGTAGGTAGTGGTAGCGCTTGGAGCAATGACGTAAGTCATCTGCAAACACCTGGGTTAGAGTCTCACCCAGGACCTGGAGGCTTTTGCACTGGAGGTTTCCTCTTTCATTTATTGGGCCTAGCGCTAACATCTGTTCCATGGTCTCCTAAATACTAAATCAGGTCTATCTAGAGATCACGTAGGAAAACATCAATAAAAACATGTGTTTAAAATAAACATTAAAGAGGTATTGTCAGAGTGGTGCTACAATATATGCTGCCTTTAAGATGAGGTTATACAAAACCAAAATATCGGCCAATTCGTGATTTGCAGAAAAGAACGGACAAGAGACGGGGCAAGACGGAATTCTTGTCAGAGCAAGGCATTTTCAACCCAACAGTGTTGGGTTGATGCTCCATCAAATCGGCCAGTCTTTTGCATAACGTGGGCGAAATCTGTCCAATGGCATTGGCGATGGCCATTAGTTTTCTGTAAACATGTGGAAATATCACTCGCTATGAGCGAGACGCTGCGCATTAGGTCTCTTGGCTGTTTCGTTTAATTCAAATATGAAAAAGATGTTGGTTTGCTGAGATTGTTATCGTTTTTAATTATTGTTAATTAATTTGAGCATTTATGTGGTAAGAATCTACAGGAAGTTCTGTAATTAAATTTATTTTGTTTCATGTATTTGCAGGTACCTAGTACATAGAAATGACCATTTTCAATAATGTCAAATGGCCATTTCTATATAGAAAACGCATCGTCTTTTTGGCCTAATGTAAACAGAGAGACTGACAGTCATTAGTCTCCGACTATGACTCAAAAAAGACAAAATTATTTGACTGAGACCGGATCAGCCTGGTATAAACTCAACTTTAGTAGCATCTAAGTCACTATCTCTCTGATGATTCTAAATCAGCTATTTTTATGCACAGAATATCATTTACACTCATTTAGTCGTAACGATACACCTTCAAGGTTATTGAGAGGTAACTTATGCTCTTCTGTAACTCGTTTTAATTAATTAAAAAATGACACTCTTACCCTCCCACAAAAACCCTCCGAACATCCTGTGATTTTCAATTTCATGAATATACAATGAAACTGCACAAACATAATTACTCATCTAAATCTAAATTATGTGCTCAGCTAATTTATGAGTCATACTTTGAAATTTGGATTACCAACATCTGCACATTCAATTATGTTTATGGACAAACCTGGATATAGGGCAATGCTGTCGCAAATTTATTCTCCAGTGCCACACAATAATAACTCAGCCATCAAGTTATAATTATGATTAAGGATTGAGACTCGTACACTTGGGTTATGTCTTGATGATCGAGAGGTTAAATTGCTTTCACTTGCAGTTACCGACTGTTTATACAACGCACATTTGCAAAGACCACAGTTTTAAATTCATCAATGACTATCATGGCATACTTCAGTCAGATTTCAACAAGCAAATCTATCTCCATACATGGTGACCTTAAGCTCAGTCACAATATTTTGTGGCACACAATCACTTCTGAACTTACTAATGGATTTCAGTATGAAATTTCTTAAAATAAATCACTCAATGCAATTCAGGAAACAGTCTGATTTTATCTAATGAGAGGGGACCTCACACAGTGATAGGCTAATGAGAGGGGACCTCGCACAGTGATAGGTCAGGACAGCAAGCCTCAAAATTATATTAGGCACATTACCTGTACTGGCATAGCTGGATGGGAGAGAACCATGTTCTGCATTATGAGTCATATGGATAGAGAATAAGGAGTCTCCTTCCACAGCTGTTTGTGGAGCACTTGGCACAGTTGTAAACCTCCCACTCTCCATTCCAGTGTTGCCAGTGTTAGGGAGGGGATCACTACCACCCGCTGACACTTCAAAATTGAATTCTGTAATATCACTAGGCTTAGATCCGCTGTTACTGGTTGGCTTATTAGATGGGTACAATAGCTGCTCTTGTGGATCTTCTACAAATGAGTCGCCCATCTGCACTGGTATAACCTGCACTGGCATCATCTGATTGGTTCGCTTTTTATAAAATCCAACATCGTCAAAGTTTGAAGAATATTCTATGGGAGGCTCAACAAAGACGTCATCCTCCAGAGGGAAATCACCTGATCTGGATTTCCTTCTGGGCAAGCCATTCAACTTGGCGACTGGGAAGAAATCAGGGCACACTAGCATTTTATATTTGTTGCTAGCCGCCGGTTTAGGGTGCTCGCTGTAGTCCTTGGCAGTAACAGTTCTGTTTTTCTGAGATCTAGAAGGTACAGTGGCTGCTGTGGAAGGGTTTACAGATCTGCTGTGTTGAGATCTGGGAGGCACAGCGGCTGCTGTGGAAGGGTTTACATATTTGCTGTGCTGGGATCTGGGAGGCACAGCAGTGACTGTTGTTGAAGTGTTCACAGGTATGGCAGGCGCGTTCTGTTGCGATGGAAGAGGTAGGCTCAATGAGGAAGAAGGATTTGGTACTCTAGACGGACTCGCTGTTCTATTATGATAACCATTGATATTTGAGACAGGTCTTCTGGTAACATTTGAGGTAACTGGAGAATGCCTTGACTGCAGCTGTGGACTAAGCATCCTGGCGGAATACTGAACGGTATGTGGTGAATGCTGCAATGTTCTTTCAGGTTTGTAACCCGATGGAGATCTGGAGACTTTTGAGGTAACAAATCCATGGTGATGACTGATTCTACTCCGATCATGGTTTGATCCAGAATGTTCAGAGACTCGATTTGTTGGAATATCATTAGTATGTGGTTGCTGAAATCCGAAATTATTGGCAGATTGTCGCGAGTTCATATTTGGTTGATTTATCTGCCTATTGGCAGTATCAGGACGGTCGAATGTCCCGCCTTTATTATGCCTATCATCAAAAGGAATGATACTATGGCTAGGCACCACCTGTCGACGTTTCTGTGGTTGCAACTGCCCTGGTTGTTGCTGCTGCTTCTGCTGTTGCTGCTGTGGTTGTTGTTGAAGATGCTGCTGTTGTTGCTGCTGTTGCTGAAGCCTAACTCGACTCCTAAGTTGGTCCATTGGCTTCTGAGTTAACTCAGAAGAACTATAAGACCAATCAGGATCACCGTTATGACGCCGAGCCCACGAGTTAGTCAACTGTCCATTTGCTACAGTAGACCTATCAGCTGATACACCTCTTCTTGCACCAGTGTGATGTGGATCATTGCTCCGGTTTCTACTGAGAGATCGGTGATCGTTCCAAATTGGACTTGAATTTCTGGCAGGCAAGCGGGGTGGATGTTCTTCACTTTGGACCTGACCTTGACCTTCTGCTCCACATTTTACTTGGCCTTCTCGATTTCTCCTTTGACCTTCGTGTACCTTTCTACCAGAGTTTGTAAATATACCTCTACCAGGACGCTGAGAGTTACTCGAGCTCTGTTCTGGTTCTGCCAATCTGGACGTCCTTGTGCTGCTTAGCTGGGATTCTGGTACAACCGTGTGAGAAGATCTCAGACCACCATTGTGCTGTGGTTGGCGTGCATAGTGGTTGTCCACTAAAGGCTGCTGTATATGTGAAGGCATGCTGGAAGTGCGTTTAACAGGGCTAACTAGTTTGCTGCGAGTACTACTAGTACTAGTAAAAGTAGGGAGTGGAGTAGCTGTGACTGTGACTAGGGACTCTGTCTCACTGTCAGCATCTACAAAACCCACCATAAAGCTATCACATCTAACATTGAACCTCAAGCATGATGATGTGTGATCACAATTATTATAAAATGGAAGCAAATGAAATCATATTATGATTGCGCCCTCACACTATTCCGTCTACTCGACAAATAGATAGAAGCAGTTTAACAAACTATGTTTCAATTGGCTACGACCGTTAGTAAGTTTAAGATCCGATTAAGCAATAAATGCATGGTCAGATTATAATGCTGTTGACCAGATTGGTACAGGAATTAAAATATTTTTTTGTCGACAACCAAGAATTTGATTTTCTACCGGTTACTGGAATCATTAGGAATAATATGAAATAAATTATATTGGTTTGTACACATTACAAAGTCACAGTCATAACATCGAAACCATATTGTGATACACAATATTTTGGTATGTGCAGTAATATAATGTGGCTGCCATATTTGCTATAATTATAGTGTCTAGGAAACAATATTAATAGCAATATTATTCTCATTAATGTTTCTTTATATCACAATTTGGGCATTGAAAAGAACTTTTAGAAATGATTAGATACACACAGAGTTAAATATTAACATTTCAGCAATCCTGAGCTTTTCAACCTCAAACCGGTGAAAATGCACCCCACATTGCATAAAAGCATCGGATACCTTCACAAACACCATACCAGACACAGCTACCAACTAATGAGTGGACTACTACAGGATTCAAACCCATAGCGTTACAAATCCACCGATCTGGTCCACCCGACCAGCTAACCCCTTACATCACACGCCATATGATACAGCAGAGATGCTACTAACCTCTCTGATGCCTTTGCTGTCTCTGAGATCTATACTTGGTAGGACGGGGTGGAGGCAGTCTAGAGCTTCTGGATCTACTCTCCACTGACTGTACACCACCTCTACCACACCTGTCTATAGTGTCAGCTGTAGTGTGGCACAAGTCAACACCATCCTCGTTATTATTGGCATCAGCGCCTAAGTGCTTGTTGTACAATGCTGCGTTCTCATACCTCCAAATATCTTCTGTAACAGATATTTAATACTAGTATAATAATAATATAATAATAATAATAATGTCATAAAAAATATAATAATATATAATTATCATTTGTTATAGTTAGATTCAAGAAATTTAAATGTGTAATCCTTTATAGGGATATATTATTATAGGAACAGACTTGATAGAAATAAATATCTACAATTTGCTGACACTAAGACGAAATGCAAAAAATTTACTCTCTTTCTGTCAGTCGTATTCAAGTGCCATTTTACCAGCCGTTACTTTCAGATAAAATTTATATTCCCAATATGCTGAACATAAAATACACACAAGTACATGTAGTAGATATATACCCAAGTAGTATTTTTACTGATTACAGCAGTAAGTAGTTTTAGCATACCAAGCAATGACAATTGGTGCAAATTTAAGAAATACTAACAGTATCCAAAGCAATGAAAAACGTTTTAAATGATTATTAGCCTCCTATTTAATTCACACGCTACAACGCAATAATGTGCAGGTAAAGTGGAAGGACTAATTGTAGACGCTGTAAGGCTGTAGCCTAACGAGATGTGAGGTATTCTAATCACTCATTTGCATAGTTTGTCACATGACACCAACAACAAAAGTACTAACTGTATTTCTATTGACTTTACTACTCGCATCTGCTTCTGTGAACGGAACAAACAAACCTAAACATCCTCTGGCCTCTAACTCAAACCTATTCAGCTAAACAAGTTTCATACAAGTATGAAATGTGGCATTTATTTACTATAAATCTTTTGTATAAAGTGTAGAAAAGTCAAGCAACTATCAGAAAATAAAGTTCAAGTAGCTTGCAAATGTTTGAATGATAATTGGGTATCCTTGGGGCTAATGAATATAACATTCTATCTATTGAGTTGGGATAATTTATAAATTACTAAAAGTAATTTAGTAATAAAGAGCTGTGCTTATTTACAGCAAGCTTTACAATTTGTAGGTAGATGGTGCTCTAGCGATATAGGTATGGAGGTTGAGTGCTCTAGTGTTAGCACTCCTTCTCCATAGACTACATTAGCATGAGCTCAGCGCCCACTGAGAAACATAGTTAACTTTCTCGGCATGACCAGCAAACAAATGAAAATAGTTATTCAATAAGTAATTTAAATATAATAGTACAATATAATATAATTTCATCGAACAACTTAATCATATTTCAGTCAACACATTAAATAGTCTCGACACACATATCAGGTAACAAAGCACGATTTGTGAGCAACACTTAGTTTAAACAAATATAGAGTTATCTCACCTTAGCTCTATGTAACTACATGCAGCTAAGGCGGGATAACCTACAGTTTATATAGCTAATATAATGCTATGTGTAGCTGTGTACCTGTATGTACCTATCTGTGTGTACACAGTATGTAGTATGGATCTCACTTGCACAAGAGAGCTAGCTTGTACATGAATAGCTACAAGATTTTCACATGCTTTGCTCATCCATTCAGTGAGAAGTTCACTCAGTACATCGTATTCATACATCACACAACGGCCCATTGTTACAGTTTGTACAGAGGGGGCTACAGTATATACCCAACACACGCTGGTAAGCACACTGGTGGTCTCCTATAATGTTGCACAGTGCAGGAATTTAAAATATTATCCCCTCGTAGACACTAGAACCTTTATACGACAGAGTTAGTGCAACTCAAATCAGATTGACACATACTCCCAATTTTCTAATATGCAGCACATAGGACTTTAGTAAATGCATGATACCTGTTTCATCAAATGTACAATTCCTTGCTAGATGGTGTATGTGACCAATGTTAATGTGTTGAGTTGAGAAGTTATCCTCACTTAGTAACAGTTAACTAGTTATCAACTGTGCAAGTCACAATATAGCCGTTTTAACAAATTGAATATTTGGTATATATCATTTTTTGTGTTACTGCTATGTTTTTTACTCCCTATTTAATATAATTATATCCAACTACATTAAAAAAATGATTTCTGCCCCCAACTTGCCTTTGTAGACTAAACACCCAGACTATTTATTGCATACAAACGGACAGAGAGATTATTGCACACGCACAACCACAGAAGTCACAGAACAATACCGTATATAATAAGTTACTAGTTACTTTCAATGTTCAATATACTCTTGGAAGTTGGAACCGTACTCAAAACAGAAACTCAAATAGCAAATCTCCAACACAAATCTAAGTATTTGCAAACTTTAAAATATTTCAACCCAAGTGTGGTATAAACTAAGATGTCCAATATGATACAATAGATATCAGCAATTAGCACACAAATAAACAGGTGTAGATAACTCCACTTGCATTAGTAGAATCTGACATAATCCAGCTTCTACAGTACTACATTCACAAAAGGCTATCAACATTGATATCGTATTCTTCTTCCATTGCATTCTTTGTTATTTTGAATAGCAACCACATCAATTCTATTACACAAATAATTTAATCATGGCCAATCATAATAATATATTTTTAACTTATGTTATGTACATATATTATGTTTATTTTGGCATAACATTGAAAAAATGCTAAAAATAGTCAAAAATTGGGTTATAACAGCTTTGATGCCCTCACAATCTTTGACAATGTTATCTGAATGCTCTTCCAGATAATAGCACATGCAGTATTAATAGACCCAGATCTCTGGATCTGCTGTGAGCGAGATCTCTTTACAGTCAAAGTCTACACACAAAACTTTTGGTATCATTTAAAGCATTGAGATATAGTAGTATGGAGAACCATTTTAACCTGTTCAGTGCGATATTGTAGTTTCAATGTAGCTTAGTTATAGTTTGCGGTCAGAGCTTTCAGTTTGGAACGACGTTATAGGGATGAGATACGTCTCCACCTACGTTTTCATTCTAGATCACTGGTTATTTCAAAAATACCCAAATCTGCATCTGCCCCATTTAAATAAGGGCTACAATTGAGTTTCGTATTTTTATGTAATTTATATTTGTTTCCCTGGAAGAATAAAACTACTCAACATGCACGCGTGAAAAATTATATTTCATAATTCAATTAATTAGTTGGTTAAAGCAGCAAAAGGGGAGCAAAATGCGAAACTATTGGAATAATAAATTAATAAGTTATAATGATTATAAATAAATTATATTAATTATGGATAAAACTTTGGGTGGTTTCGGATTCTCTCGTGGAGAATTTCAGTCAGTGTTGTTGACTGTCGCGGGGAGTCAGTAACTAGCTCAACGCGGGGCGTCGTTTAATTCAGAATTT
>JAOQGN010159154.1:0-11270 GCA_027564295.1 Himantozoum antarcticum | reverse complement strand
GTGGTCAATAACAAGTAGACGGGGGGGGGGGGAGATTGGGAAGCGAAAAGACAAATATTTGTGTTTGGACTCTAGGTTTTCATGCTTCATAAAACTGTATTTTATTACCTATCATTCAGAGCCTGGAACTGTAAACATCACATTATCCTTATCACCTACCGATGAGAGATGTGTCACATTATCATGGAAAGCACCCGGACAGCCTAATGGACAGATAATATACTATCAGGTACATTCATTATAACAAATAATTTCACATGTAAATATGTGTGTGTCTAATAGTTAAGGCAGCGGCCTATCTGTTAATTAAGATTTAATTGTCCCAATCAATCAGACACTTTTCTGGTGCAGTATACCAAACCGAACACAAAATAACATAATTATATTAACTGGAAGAGTGTATTATTAGATTGGAGGATATTGAATGGATTTATTATCAAGTGGACACTGGTATGTGGCATATGTGCTGTTGTGACAGTTTGGCCCATTCTGGAAGAGGCGGGTTAGTCAGTCGTTTTAGGTCATCAGTCTCATATTGGCAGTCTCGTGTTGTTTTCCATGGTCGCCATGTTGGCAGGTGCCACATATTAGTTGTTGCTTCCATATGATGCTCAATTCACATAGTCCGCTTCCTCAGCAGAAGGGCAAGACTCCGCAATAAGGCCTGGTTCCTTAGAAAACCAGTCTAGATGGGTCTAGTATCCTTACACTTTGAGACAATTAAGTGTGAGTAACATTCATACTGTAGTTAGTTGTTTACTAGTAATGCTGAACAGCAACTATGATCATGTGCCTGTACAAAATCTAGCATTCAACAGTCAAAGCTGACACAACCAGCGTCCTTATATAGGTTGATAGATAGGTGCCGAGTGCCGGCACTCCGCACTGCCTGCACTCAGCACTGCCGGCACTCAGCACAGTAAAACAATTATGATAGGATAAAAAAGGCTGAGTGGGCATAAATTCACACTCAGCAGAACAGGACTAGGAAAATCAAGGTTAATTTACTATATCCGAACACCGGGAACACCGTCCCAAGTTGCACTATGATTCCAAGTATGCACAAGGTTGAACTCTAGATATTCAAGTTAACTATGTATAACATGTATCTCAAAGTACATGTAAGTACAGTTGGGTTGACCACAAAAGATATAAGGTAATATATATATATCAGGTAAGTGTAACTAGTAAGGTAGTGCAGTTATTGAGGTATTGCACAATCATAATTTACCATTATTTTGGTAGTTCAGCTGTTAGTTGTAATATTCAGGTGGCATTTGACATGCAGGTGAAGGAAATATATGATTTATAGGCTCCGAAACATATAATACTTAAACTGGACAATTACGATTTTTTGAAAACCCGGCTATAAAAGCATTTATAGGACTTTGAGAACAATATATACTTGTAGTTATGGAAACTGTTATATCATAAATTGAATAAAATGTGAAACAATTCAGTTAAGATTTTTTGACAAGCCATTGCGTAACAGTTTACTTCTGACGCAATATTTTTCTCTTTAACAGTACAGATGCTCAGTTCAAGAGTCTGTAGATCAGGCTACTTATACACCTTACACTGCAGGGGACAGGTCTGTCCAATCATGTGGCTATAAATCTGGAGTATATGTCACATGTCAGGTGAGAGCTGCAACAGCTATTGGATTAGGACCTGGTGGTGATGGCAAAACCATTGAAATCAAATGTGCTGGTGAGTATGAAACAGTTCTTACCCGGCTAGAAGGTGTTGCATTTAATATTTCTCAATCGCGCTATATTATAAATTTTGAAAAGTTGACCAGCCAACCATATTATGGCTAGAATATGATTGTATATTTGTTGCATTGACAGGGTTGGCAACTCCAGCACATTCATTGGCACATAATAGTACGAGAAATTTTATAACATTTAAAGGTAACTTTAAACAGTCAAGTTAATAATTTTATGTCTTGTACCGGGTGTTTGTATTCTCGTCTGCATTTGCTTCTGGACTTTTGGTCTGCTGGATATCAGTATTTTTGCTATACATGTAATTTATTCAGATCATGAGCTATCAGACCTGTGGAAATTCTGACATCAATTTTTGGATTTTAGGGTAATTCGCAGACAATTATTTGCTGCTATTCATCCCAAACAAACGGTGGTGTTTCGTTTGAACCTACATGTATGTATTCGTTAAAAATTGGTCATTATGCTTGTTTCAGTACCCACTGCTCCAAACTTGGCAATAACAGACTCTGTCAGCATTGCAAAGAATGAGCCTAAAAGAATAGCCATGGACATATCATGGCCGGTGAGTGAACCTCCTTTGTGTACAAAAGTTATTGAAATGAAAAATTCTACATTATGTTTAATAATGGCATTAACAAAATAATAATACTAATAGCAATAGTAATACTGAAATGGACAATCCCATAGCTCCTCTGTATTGTTAGCAGCTGAAGAAGTGCATTCACCACATTGCATTCAGTGCATTCACCATGGACATCTGATATTGTACCAATATCGGACTTATTGTAGCAATAATGGTAAGACAAGAACACAATACCTCTCTGGTAGGGCCTAAACGGTGTTAAGTATATTACCCCTTGGAGATATAGTACAGCAATGGTGAATAATAACAGATGAAGTAGTACAGTGATTTGTGTAACATCTGTTCACTTCCACGGGAACACTAAGAACTGAATACTAGGTATATGAAGGTATACGTTCACAACTAGATAGCATGATAGCTCGATAGCGGAGTAATGTAGTGCAATCGAGCAATGTCCATGGATGGTATAATTAAGCTATGTCAATCAGTACTGCAAATATAAGCAGGTAATTGTCCATAATTACAGCGTACATAGTTATAATTGTTCATAGTTTGAGTCCTAGATATTGGGGCAGCTTCTGTAGAGCAGAGTTTGTAATAGAAGTTGTCCATTCACATCAGTAAGCCAGAAGAACAGCTTCATATATGTATCTGAATAACATGAGAGTTATCTGTCCTCTTCTACAATGTGATGAGGCTTCTGTACTGATGTAGACCTTCAGAGCCTAGGCATCTGGCTGAGGACTACCATGAGCGGTGCTGGCAATATCCATTACAATACTATAGTAATGGTAATATTATAAATAGTAGTAATAGTAATACTACAGTTGATAGTAGTAATTACTAGTAGTAACATTTACTAATACTAATATTACTCTTACTAATAGTCGTTATTCGTGTAACTCAGCTATGTGAAGATACATTATAATCCTCCAATGCTGCAAAGTAATATTGTACGTATCCACAAATGGGATCAACTGAGGATACATTATCACCATCATAATTCACCATCATGTAACATCTTACGCAGCTTGTATAAAGTGTTTTTGTTGTTCATAAAACATAATTATCATTTCATCTTTATTCAGTGATATGTGAGTTTCCGCTTACAACTTAACATGGTAAGAGATAAGCCTAAACACTTTGCTACAATTCTCTGCCATTTATTACTATTATTCTGCAACAATGTAGTGTAGGTCACAGAATGTCACACTACATTGAAACATAATTACGAACCATCTCAACTAGACGTGTACAATTTGGAGGGCACTGCAATTTCATAAATGAGTGTTTAAGGTTGGATGATTGGAGGCTGCGGTTGCGCTATCAGCATTGAGTTCTTGTTGCAAAATTTGATCCACAAGTTGTGGTGGATTAATATTCCACCAAAGCATGGCTTGCTGAGTAGAATAATGTGAAGTGAATGTGGTCATACTACTTTCTGTTCCCCCCAGGCAGCTTTCCCAAGATGTGGCAGCATAGCTAGATATCATATATTAGTCAGATATGGTGAAGAGGTTGTGTATAACCAGACATCTGTACCAGAAGATTACAATAGAGTGTCTGTACCAGCCTTAGTTCCATACGCTAAATACAGTGTCAGAGTTGTGGCGGTCAACAATGTCAACCTCTCACAGGAGACAGATACTATCTGGCTAACAAGAGAAACAAGTATGTTTGGATGCCCATATGCCATTATATTATTCAAGAACAATAATATATCAAGATATCAATTAATCAATCGATATATCAAGAATTCTTCTTTAAAAATATTTTTTCAATTTTTGTTGTGCAGATACCAGTTAGGCTATTAAAACCGATAACACACAATTACCCTAGTATATCAATTTATATTAATTAATCTACATATTTCAATACAGTTATAATATGTATATATGTGTGGGCAAGATGAAATTATACATGACATGTATTTTGAAACTTACCCCTGACTGTTTACCTGAAGGCGAGAGTGTTATACATATATGGCGCAAATAATTGAACAGGAGAGGTGGCACTGACACAGTATTTATTTGTGTTCGGCATTAGTGTATTCTAGCAACTGAGCAGGTACGAAGTGAGAAACTTCATATTCTAATAAGAGTTATGAATTCAATGAATATATTTCATTGCAATAAGCCTTATGTGAGCTCTGCCCATATGTTATGCTATATTGCCCATGTTTTGTAACTCGAAAAACTACCATAGATTTCTCAAGTATGGATTGCCCATGTTATCAGAAGAACAAACAAAGAGCTTTATGGTGGTGCTGGATTCCGTTCATGAGATATAGTTGTTTAAAATCCCTAAAACTCATATAAGAGCTTGCTAAAACAACAATTGAGTGTTGAACTCAATTGAGTTTGACACCAGAAGTGAATGAAGTGAATTAGCCAATCAAAATTAATTTCTGCCAACCCATTTAATGTAGCCACTTCTGGTGTCAACTAACTGAATTCCCAATGTAATGCTATAACTATGAATTTGAAGAGTTTAACCACTAATATCAAGTAAATGGAATGCAGCACCGCTATGATTTTTTGTATATACCCTTATAATTCTATATGCCTCATCTAATTTCCATATTCTGAGAGCACTATCACAGCTAGAACTTTGGAGCAAATATGAAAAATGGTTACAACTAAATTCTCTATAAGTTTAATCTATTTGTGGATTGGGTGAGGGCGTGCGGGTGGGGGTGTAGTCCGGAAAGTACTAAAACCCGAGTAATATTAGATTTATTGCCACTGGGAGTGAAGTTTAACACTTAGAAGTTTTAAACCAAGCTTATTAGAATCCCTGACTATTCTGAGTTTAGTAGAGTTAGTTGTAGTTGTAAAGGTTACTTCTGGTGCACCATAATTCCGCTATACAGCGCTAAGAAATCCATTATTCTTTCAGAGTATAATTAGTATTTTTATTTTTATATTTTGTTTGAACCATTGGTAGTAGACACTTCTAACTTTTACCATCGGATTCTCGAGATAAATCTAAACAAAAAACATAAATTATGTCGCTCCCTAGCACCCCTCAGTTTCACAGTCAGCACATGATCAAAGTGACTCACTGGCTGACTGAGAAATCGTTTTAGAATGCTAAAGTATACCTACTCAGCTAGCAAAAAGTGAAAAAATATGTTCTCCTAACTAGAACTAGAACTAGGCTCACCTGTAGAACTGATTTGAAGGTGATGAGCAACAAAAGCTTCCAATTGTAGCAACATATGGGGCAAAAACGTCTTCACATGGAGAAAAATCAAAACCCGGAAGTAAAATGAAAATGGAGGAAACCCGGTTCGTTATTTTTATCCTTGGTTTCTAGAAAATTTTCATATGGTCAGACAGCTGAAAGCATTCTCTAACTAAAAAAAAGGATGACTCTAGCACTGTTAGAATTCGTGATACCAATAGTTCAAGCCGACATCGTTCAAATGGCGCACGCTATGGCGAACAGGCTTGTGTAATAGTTGCCTGGCACACGCTGCGCTGACTCGTAGCAAAAGAGTTAAGCTGAGGGATACAACAAAATGTACTCCACTGAGTTTGCCCCACCCCCCTCCTGTAAATCAAATCACATAGCAAGCGCAATAACTGCCATGCCATGTTTATGAGCAGCGCCACGATGTCTCAGAACCATAGCTGAAAGTGGATTCCTAGCTCAGCTTTCACAGAGCCAGAAATAATCATGACAAACCAGCTGCTGCAAAATTTGTCTTAAGTAAATATATTTCTTAACCCTAAGGTGTTTGCCGGTGTCGACTGTAATACATCAACATATGCAATGCAATCTGGAGTGCATAACTGATGTTAACATTACACAGCTATATTGTGACACTATCTTGCAAGATAAAATTCTCAAATTATACCATTCAAAAGAAAATCGAGATGTCAAACTTGTACAGGGGAGACAAGCTATGAATTAGAATGCATCTATTGAAAATATTAAATGTTGTATTGACTATTACCAAAGTAAATAGTTTCGCAAATAGCTTTGCAAAGCATCATGTTAAATTCAGATTCAGTTTAATTATTATTTATCAATATTTCAATATGTTATTCCGAATGGCCATTGGTTGACACAATATTACTATTGGTGTTACGGCGGAAAATCCAGGAGAATAAATTTAAGAATGACCTAACTGATTACACCAAATCTGCTATGTTGTCATAGTTATTGGCCAATTAATTTTTCCTGAACATTACCTAGGTATTACAAATACCCTATTAGTGATAGCTGCATAAATATGTAATTGAAAACATCTTGCAAATAATTTACAAAAAGCTTTGAAGAATATTGCAGCATATTATTCCAAAATTGTTGCAAAAATATTTATTAAAGCGTTTATATAAACTCATTGGTAAAATGTTGGGTTAAAATATGTCTGGATGATTTATGTAACACTGATACAAAATCAATTTAGGGGAATATTTGAAAGATGTTTCTATAATGTTTTTATAAATATATATTATCTGACATTGCAAAATGTTTTTTCTGAAACATTTTAACGATATAGAAAGCAAGTCATTTTGTGAGAACATTCGTAAGACATAATTTGAAATATTTTAAAGACAGCATACGACAACTTTTGAAAAACATTGCAGTAAAAATTATTTTAAAATGGATTTAAAAATATTTGCAAAAATATTGTTAGGAAAACTATAATATAGCGTTTAGTTTGCAATAAGTCTGAAATTATTTATGTAATTCCATGACAAAATGTATTTTATAGAATATATCTGAAACGTTTCTAAAACATTTCAATGAAAATATAGTATCTGATATTCGAAAACTATTTCCAGAAACATTTGTAAAACATTTAAAAAGTAAATAATTGTAAATATTAGAAATAATACATTTGTATAACATTTGAAGATAATTCGTGCGTTTGCTGGGTTCTACCACTTGTAAGTTACACGATGCTAGCTTTTGACAAGTTTACAAAGTGCATCATGTTGATCGCTACAGCTATGGAAGCAAGGTAAAGATCTAAGTTGCAAATAGTGATATTTCAATGCATAAATATATTTGTTTACACATAACAGCATCAAGTACTGTGTTTGTGATTGATGGTTTTCGATCTTCATATTTTGCAGCACCGTCTGATTGGCCTTCCCTGAGACTACAATTTAATAGCAGTTGTGTCAACCTGAGTATTTCCAGACCTAATACACCTAATGGGGTGATTACACATTATATGGTGAGTATAAAAATTGCATAGTGGTTATGATCAGTTGCAGCTCCATACATATCACTAGCCTACTACTTGAATTGAATGTTTCATCTACTCTCCTATCACAAAATAATAGGATAGATTATAGATAATGGCTTTATAGAAACGGTTCTAGCTAGCTAATGCTGCAGAGAATGATCTAACATTTTGAGTTTGTGGTTATTTTATCATCTCAAGAAAAGCATCTACATGTTTGAGAAGATCTTTAGGGCTATACTGTAATCTCATATATGGAACGGATACAGCATATATTTTATGTTGTTATGATGTTAATTATACAGCTATTACCATTTGCCATAATGTGATTTGAATTACCTAGTATTATTCTATGAATACTCTAAACTGTAGATTTATTACATTACAATGAGGATCCAACCTTCACTAGTAACCTAATAACAGTCAACCAGTTATGATAAAGGCATTTAATATCTAGATTAATAGGGCTATATGTTTTTATTTCAGTATAAATGCCACTCAAGTGAAAATATTTCCAATGAACTGCACAACATAACCTCTGATGAGATCAGCGATGGCGCAACTCCAGTAATATGCGGTTTTCTGTCAACCTCGGCAATTAACTGCAGTGTATCAGCTATCAATGGAGCAGGATCTGGCCCAGTAAAACAGGTCAAGGGTTACAGTCTCTTGCAAGGTACATGTATGTCCCAAGTAGGTTTTCAGAAATTTGTAGAGTGTCTGGCAATGGAAATTTCAGTTATTTTTCAAGATAAATAAAACCGGTTGAAATTGCATTTTGTATGTATGTACATGTTTGTATGACTTGTATGCATACTTGAATGTATTCATGCATGTGTGCGTGTGTGTGTGCATGCGCGCTTTCTTGCGTGCATGCGTGTGTGCATGTGCACTTTCTTGCGTGAATGTGTGTATGTATCTATATCCATATGAAGTCAAAATGTTGAGATCGAAAATTTTGACTACAAACAGTCATAGTAAATGATACAAAACAAGCTGAAAAAAGATATAAACCGACTGGGAGTTGGCACTCTGGACATAATTCTACAGAGGCTATATCTAGATATTTCAGCCAATATCAATTTTTAATGTCTGTGGGATCGATAATTGATACTATGTGATATTTAACTGTTACATTATTTTAGGTGTCAACCCAATTATAGCGCAGTCAATCAGGGCAAACACAGTCGGTCGCCAGTGTGTTTGCCCTGATTGACAGGACCTGAGCAAACACAGGTAGCAACTTAAACAAAAACAATATTTTATCCAATAACTATTGACAGAATACTGTTTGCTTACAGCAGGATCTCAGGAGTTAGGTGTTGTGATCACAGCCACTTGACTGTAACTGCGGCCGCATTTTTTGTTAAACTGCCAACCATATTTCTGTGTTTTCATCAAGTCTATGTTTAAGATATTTGCTCATTCTATTTTTATTATTTGGTGTAACTTTTGACGAATATTGACATTGAAGTATTTGATGAACCTTCAGTACGCAATAAAATTATATTCCCACTTTTCCAGCTGTAACATCTGAAGAATTACCTATCATCGATATACCTGCTGATGGAAATTTGCCGATAGTTATTACATTCAATCCGATACATTTGGAAAATGCCAGAAGCACAATAAAGTAAGTGGTTGGTTAGCATTCAGCCCGGTTATAATGTGCTCTCATTTCACAAGGTTATTAATTATTCCCTACATGATATATTTTTAGGTTTGACCAAATTAAATTAATCAAATTTTCAAAATATACATTAGTAGCATTTTTAGTAATAGTAGTAGTAGTAGTAAATATTTTCAATGTTGTGAGAGAACCATTAAACCCAAACACTTGAAAAACTAGCAGCATTGATTTCTCTGAAAAAGTATGCACAGAATGCATGTATTCAGCACCTACTTCCATCCTCTACGTGTGACAGTCAGTACAAAATAGTGGCACTTTCCGAAATTGCAGCAAATTAATATTTTTTCGAAATTTTGTAAATTTCAACCAGGACATTCACTCAGTTCCAACCATAGTTGTAAATATATTGGCTTGTAGCTAAGTTTGTCCCTATTGATTGAACATAAATTTGCTCTCTACCTCCCTTCTAATTCAAGACAATATGCTGATTGTTATATGGGTCGGGTGCAAAAATACATAAACGACGCTCCTGAAAAAGACATGAGTTTCTCAGTTAAAATATCTGTAAATTGATAAATAACATGGTTTAGTATAATAATTATATCAATGGATAGTTCTAAGTGTGCTCTCCTAGGCAAAAACTAATTCTATGGTGATGATTATATACTATTATTTGAAATATGAGTATTCGGACAAGATTTGTTTTTCAGTTGTAATTTAGCTCGTGATTCTACATCTTGCCATCATTGCTGAGCAACTATAGTGGCATCTGATTTGGAATAAGCAAAATAGTTAAATGTAATCGTACAGGACTCCATTAGTGTTCGAGTTCTGATGGACATGCCAAGTTTTGACCACAACGAAAACATGTGACCACACTGGCCATATCGACTTTATTGGCTTGCTTGATGGGATGTAGATGCTTTAAATATAAACATACCATGTATTTACAATATTGTAATGATTGTCCCCTGCTCCCTCAGACTAGGATCACAGCCTTCACTGAACCGGCGTAACGAAATTATGAGAGGGGACAAAAGATAACTCTCGTTATGTGCTGCCGCCTACCCCAGACCGGATCCCGGCAAGGGTTGCTGAAGATGTATTTTCAATGGCCCTTGGCCAGAAGGCCGCTCCATTGTCTAGATAGAGGGAATTAATAATATATACATCCAGGAAGCAAGCAGTGCGCAGTGTATAAAGCTCAACTAGAGAGTTGGAAGGTTTACGTATATATACAATATCGATAGTATTCAGGTAAAACTACACAGTATTACAACAGGAAGAATAGTGACTGCAATGAAAGTGGCGCACGCCCTTGTATACAAAGCAGGTAGCCGGCAGCGCTAGACCGTTAGGTCATCATGTAAGCTGGCTACCGTAAACAATAGAATTGGCAATTCAAATAAAACCAGCCAGTGGAGCTTGGTGGGACACAAGGTAAAATCAGTCCGGCTAGGCTGGACTGCGCACTAAGATACAACAAATTGGTGATGCCACGTAGCAGAGATACATAGTGTGAAAGCAGACTGTAAGTCTGGATAAGCGGGAATTTTGCCACGGCACGGGCAGAGCACCGAGATACAGACGGGCAAGTGCAACCTAGCAAAGGAGTTAGGCTGGCCTAGCATGAGAGTACAAGATAACAAGGGCCAGTTAAGCTGGCCCCCACCAGAAGTATAAAAGCATGTACAGTGTAGCCCACCAATTTCGACCTCCATACATACGAATTATCTTCAATTCAGAAGTAATAGGTGTGGTCCCAGACACAAGCTAATGACATTATATATGTTCTTCTATTCACAGTATTGAATTGACACCCCTTCAATTGCGAAGCTATTTAGTCATTCCCTAACAGATAGCATAATCTGTCTTTACATTGGCAGCTCCAAGCGATAAAATTGTTGCATGAGATCTTGTTATGATATGATAAAATATAGCTTGATGACAAATGCAAATTTGATGAAGTAATCATCATGGGCTACTAACTCTTTCGGTGAAGATTTGGTGTGAGAATTCTTGTTATGATCTCTGATAAACTGAAGAACAGCGGAGTTCCTGCGACGCCAAATTTATTCTAACATATAGAGTTATAGGGCTATAGAGTTGGATTTTGCTTATTCA
>JAOQGN010159043.1:0-11273 GCA_027564295.1 Himantozoum antarcticum | reverse complement strand
CCTCCAACACCTCCAACACCTCCAACACTACCACCACCACCACCACCACCACCACACCACCACCAGCAAGACCACTAATGCCAACACTGCCAACACCGCCAACACATCCCAGCACCGCCAACACCGCCTACACTGCCAACACTGCCAACACTGCCAACACCGCCACACCATCATCAACACCATCATCAACACCATCATCAACACCAACACAACCACCATCACCATACATGTAACTATTATTACTATTATTATTACTATTATTATTGCTATTATCTATTTTGCTTTATTGTTATTAGTATCTTCGATTTGCTCGCAAATCAAATCGCAATGCCTCACAAAATGACCAGGTATTTTAGTTTAATAATTATTTTTTGCAAAATTTGGAACTCTTTATTGGAGTGATTGGGCACGGTACCAATGAAACATTCAGTATGCTGAAATATACAAATATTTCTATGCGAAGATAACTACCAGAGAAGCAAGGTAGAGCGCAGGTAAAGTAAGGTAGAGTGCAGGTAAAGCAAGGTAGAGTGCAGGTAAAGTAAGGTAGAGTGCAGGTAAAGCAAGGTAGAGTGCAGGTAACACCACAATGGAAGGTCAGGTTTACCATTGGATATGACTATTTGTCCAAACATTATAATTGGGCACGCCACAACCACTCCATATCTGGAAAAATATTTAGTATCTTCATATATAAAATATGCTAAAGATTTATGTTGCTTTCATTATACATTACATTAGTAAAAACAAAAAAATTTCCTGTAAATCTTACATATGTCTCTAGATCTTAATTGTTAAGTTACTACAAGTATGCCTTTCCTAAAAATAGTAATTGAAATATAATTGGATTACATCAAATCATAACATAACGTATCGTATCATAACATATCATATCATATCATATCATATCATATCATATCATATCATATCATATCATATCATAACATATCATATCATATCATATCATAACATATCATATCATATCATAACATATCATATCATATCATATCAAATCATATCATATAATATCATATCATATCATAACATATCATATCATATCACAATATGTTTAGACTTAATTTTGAGTAGATGCAAATACCTTCCCGATATTCTCTTCGGTAACCCAGTAACCTGTCCATTTGATTACTTAGGAACTTGACTAGCCGATCCCTGTTCTCTGGGTTGATATTCTCTGGGGCATTGCACATGAGAACTGCTCTGTTAACCCCATAACCTTCAAATAATACCATTATTACTGACAAATTCATGACAATGTTGAAAATTTCAGTCAACTAAAGCAATGCTACATGCCAGTCATAACGTTTTAATTGGCAATCCAACGAGAAATCTATAGGTTCTCGTCCAAATTGACTGATACAGTCGATTAAACAACTTTGGGCTCATATTTAGCAGCTTTGGGATCATTTACCCAATTTGTGGACCGGGTTGAGGAGTACCCAGTGTCAAGCAGGTGGGCACTATATTTCTTCATAACACTCTTTTGCTATTATGTAATCATTTATATTTTTAAGTACGGCAGTCAATGAAGTAAAGGCTTCAACGGGATAAAACCTCCGGAAAGAAATTGAGAGTTGAACGCATATATTTACAGTAAACGTCACAGAAAATTTCTGTCATTACTCTCTCAACAGATTGACAATAGTGCATTACGCCCACTAAGCTTGCAACTTATATTTAAACAACAATTTTTTTGCTTTCCTCTTGCATTTGAAGATAGGGCAATGCTTTATGATCAGTTGCCTAAAATGCATCTCCCAATATTAGTTATAAATAACTATCAACTTTGAAAAATATGTCTCATTTCATTCCACCAGAGTCAGACAATAATTGATATTCTTGGTACTCTATCTAAGTGTTACCTGCTATCTAAGTGTTACCTGCTATCTAAGTGTTACCTGCATGTTGGGTTGCAAACCCCCAGCAAATACTTGGAAAGGCGTAGAGAAAAGCCTGCATGACAAGTATAAGGGGTGTCCATTGATAGTAACTGATCTCTTTATCATAATACTTGATCTCTTCAGCTCCTAAAGCAACACAGCAGGTAGACAAAATATATGCATTATGCAAACATTGGCTTTATCCTAACTTGACCTATAAAACTGAATTGGAAATATATTTTTGTTGGGTGTGCTTTTCTGAATCGTCTTCCTCTCAACTTTTATGCACAGCTTTAATCTAACGTAAACGTGCAACTAGATATACTTTAATGGTTTGCCTACTGCTTTAAATGTAGAGGGGACTATCACTGGACCAAGGGAATTATCATATGAGACCACAACAGTGCAGGCAAAGACCCGAATCAACAACCTTCAACTAAATTTATTATATAATATAATTGTATTATTATTATATTATATTATTATCATATTATTTTCATGCTCGATCAAATAACATTCCTGTGCAGGCTCCAAATCAGGATTGAGCTTGTCAGTACAAGCTGTCTGCTTTATGTACAGAAAGGGGACGAATTAGCCTTGGTCGACGACTTCGTCCAGGCTAACTTGGCTAAGACCAAATTGGTCCAAGTCGATTTAGCTCAGGCTGAGTTACTCCAGGCTGACAGCCCTAGCTAATTCAGCCCAGTACAAACATACATAAAATACAGTTCAGGGTATTTAGTGAGTGCATTGGCTGTTTTCATGCTAATATAAAGTCAAACCGCTGAAAGAGAGGGTGAAAGTCCTCAGCAACGATTGATGCGTTTATACAACTAGTCCAATATTACACCGATATTAGAATGTAACTGTATGCTTCACTTGACCCTAACTGAAATTTGAAAAGATCAGACCTCTTGAGTTGGAGTTTTATTAACATTGAGATGGAGTGCTGTAATAGTTGACAAAAGAAAGGCAAGCCGATGGGACTAGTTATATTTGTTCGGTAAGACTGTACTACTCACTGTCTAGCTCACCAAGGTTGGGTGTAGTGACAATAGGTGATCAAATAAGAGAAACTTTACACAAATCGTCAGAATAGAAGAGCTGAAACGGAAACTTAATTGTTTTGTTTAGTAGATGACCTAAAGACTATACTACGAGAATATGCTATGTTACACCATTTAGTATTGCATAAATTTGGAGGCAATACTAAAACCAGAGACCCACCAATTATTGTGAGAAGACCACTAAACTAAACGTTATTGTGTGATAGCAATAGCTCACCATCAAGGGGTTAGCATCATGTGTAATAACGCAAGAGCAAGAGCACATAGTCAGTGTTACCGATTGGTTCTAAATGTATTGTAAGCTGTTAATATAGGTTCCAAAAATTTTAATAATGGTTCTAATAAATTTGCATGTAAAATGTATTTTGTTTACCTGGAAGAGTTTCGTCAAAAGGTACATAGTATGTGTTCTTTACCCAGCATAGTCTGTCTGTATATCTCACCCACTGACCATTGAACTCTGCAGGTGTCCAGCAATCAATAGGATCGCCAGCAAACTGGCCTACAATTTGAAGAGGTCAATGCAGTTACGATTGTAACAATTACCTCTGGCAATGAGGTAATGACACACAAGTCATGTAGCTATGTTACTTTCATAGCACAAGTCTTGTCAATGGCATTTCTATGCATCACGTTGATTTCTGTCAATGTTAAGCAATCAATAGCATAGCATCTTAAATTATATTAGAGATGATGACTTCAGGCAGTTGACTTATCTATACGCAGATTACGCAGATTACATTGAGGCTGAACTGTTCACTGAGATTTTTGCCTTTGATATTGGGTAGTGAAGCTAGTTACGTTTCAGGCTTTGTCATACAGAGATGAGCTAATAATATTTCGCAAAGACATTGTGATTTCCATTTTTTTCGGTCTCGCATAAGCATAGATTTGCAATTACAAAAAATATGTTGCTGTTGCGGTTATCAGTTATGTTATACAGCCTCTAAATGTGACTTATCTGGAGGGATGATGAGTTACCAACCAGGAAGTCAGTTCTGGAGCAGAGGATGTCTTACCTGTGGATACAATGACAGCAAATACTATACAAATGGCAACTGAGTAACGACTTGATATTCGATCGAAGAAATCATCATCTCCGTGCTTGAGCAGACGCAACCCTTTATTGAGCGCATCCAATATTCCAGACATCTTAAAAAATGAAATTGAATTGAAATTAATGTAAAAGTAATAAAATTGAGATGGATTATAACTAAAAGGACTAGGTAACAGACTAGGTAACATACAGCACGGAGCCAAAATAAGCTCAAGCTCACATTTTTAAATGCATACCCAAATATATGCATACCCAAATTTGGGCGTGCGCGCGTGCACCCAAATTTGCAAACTTCATGTAATAAACAAATATAATAAATCACTAAAATTTGTTTTGAGACTTAATTTCGGCAGTTGCGAGTATTTTGTAACATTTGTAAAACCAGCAAGTAATGAAAAGCATAAAAAACGCAATCGTCTAGTTGTACTAATCTGAAAAATAATATCTTGAGTAAATGTTCCACCAATGCCTTGTATCCTAATAATTACAGCAATTATAAAACTAAGACACAACACAAGACTAATCATTCAACTGCTGACACTATATGTAATGATCTATAACCTATCTAGTTGTATAACTAGATCAGTTAAATCTAGTATAACTTTAAATCTCACCCACTAAACATATGTCCAGGTAGATTTAGCTATTCCGGTGTAATAGCTAAGCACAGTTTTGTGTCCGCTTCCTTACTAATATTATTTACAAGCTTAGCCAATTAACACGGATTTGATTAACACTACTCTGAAGACATTTTTGTGAATGAAGACTTGTACAGATTTGTACAGAGCCAGGCTGCAATACTGTATGCTAATTATCATTCAAGAACCTAAGTGTTACGCTAATGAAACAGCATTTATGTCCATTCTTGGATATTTTACCTATCCGAGCTAATCAGTCATGAGGTGGAGCTATGCTGTACCCCCCTTAGCATTGCCTAAGAAGTTAGCCCAATTCATTCACAGGTCCATAATAACACACGCATCACTAGAATAGCAATTAAACATTGCAGACCAAATTAATATTATGAAACATTGCATCAGCTACAGGTATATTATACAGAATGCATTGTACAATCTCAAATATAAGCCATATTCTTGAAATTCTTACATTTAACCTCTGCTTGCAATCAACATTTTTTCAACCGTTTTCAGACCATTTCTTCGATAGATATCGAGCAAATTTGGAACCTACGTACCATTTATTTATATATTTATTTATGTATGTACCTCCGTTCATTGAATTCGCATGTACGCTAAGTGAAAATCTGTGAAATTGATACATAGTATGAAGCTAATAATCATGACTTGTACATTTGTTTTTAAAATACTGGTTCCGCCAGCCATCTCATAATCTACGCACTGCGTTTTCTATGAATAACAAAACTGGTTTCATGAGGAACTAATGTGGGTAAAAATAGGCAATTTGGCTCCCTGCCAGGGCTATCAACTAATTAGCCAATTCCCTAAATATCGGCCATAAAAATAAATGTGATCCCAGCTCTTTCAGATATATAATTAGTGGTGGAACAAGAGCTAACTTTTGTCGTCAACGTATTGAGTTATCTCCACCTGGCGAATATAATGCCGCCAACTATTGCCATACATGTATCTAGTTCATAAGGTCAATAACCAATGAGGTTAGTGACCTCTTACCTCTTAAAAACATTTATGGTGAATGGATTCATTCATCAACACGTTGAATTTATACACGTGTAAAAAGTCTAATGGTATTTGATGATACTGATGATGTGATGTGATGTGATATGATGTGATGTGACAAAACAATATTATGATTATAATATTTATTTATAACTGAAAATTAACAATTATTTGTACAATAACATTAAAACTTACCAACTTTCACCACTGTTAGTTATGGTAAACATGCAATTCTAGATTAAAAATCATAGTATGCTTCTTGTAATACAAGTATACCACATAAAAATGTTCTGAGAAATGGATGGTGGTTGTGGCTATTAATCTATTTATACTGGCAAAACAAACTCGATGCAATCCAATAATTCAATAAACTCCCTTGAATTGGCAACTCTCCAAGCAACATGATCATTGTCTTGTGACTTGATGTGCTGACGCTGACGGAATATTTCCATATTAATAGTTTTGTTATCGAAATATTTCCATATTAATACTTTCTTTATCATCATGTGGATCAATTGAATATCATTAAACTATTGGAATAGTAACGATTGTTGGAAAAGTACCTATGTAACATACATTGCCATTCTCTCCAGAGGCATTTAATATTGATGTGGGCAAACTGGTACTCTTACTCAATGGCTGAGTTTCTACATGACTGTGTATTGTTTAAGCTATTGGGCAACCATCCAATACCACCTCTAATGCATCCACTATTTTTGTTACTCAAAGGGCCACTGTGTAACATATTTACTGACAGAGTGGCATAGAGCCACTTTGTTCTTATCACAAGGATGTTAGATATCTGCTAAGGTGTGGAGAGGAATCTCACTTGCAATCTGGAAGTATTTGTTACATAAATTGTCCTTAACATCTTCCAGCAATAACCAAAACATCAGCGAACGTACAGTGCGTTTCTCTAGATGAGCTCTGCAATTGTTTTTTTGTTATTTAAAGCAATGTGATTGGTCAGTACATATTATGATTTCTTTTACTATTATTGCTCTCAATAGATGAGCTTGCAGTATTTTGGAATTGTGATTTGTGGTCATCACTGCCAATCATGATCAGTTCCTGGTCCACCTGATGGAATACAAGCATATCCAGTTACACACAGCACATTTATAGTGCTTCAGTCGGCCAATAGTGCATGATTTTAAACTTTAGAGCCCCGTGCAAAATGCTGCATCGTCACCATGATTTATCAGAACCTATTAAATATCTGAAGAATATTGAACTCAGATTTGAACTTATGAAATGTAACAGCCTCGGAATGCAGACAGCTTTCCTTGCTGAACTGAATACAAGAATTCAAGAATTCAATCCAATATGTGTGTACTGGCACACAAAGCTGCAAATAGTGCGTCAGTTCCTGTAGATATTATTCTTAGCAATCAATGGTAGACATGGGTCTAAAGTAGGAACCCATGCCCAGTGATGGTACAGTCTACCCTGTAACATCATTTATACCCGGCTGCATAGCGCTCATCTTGAACAAACATCACGATAGCTATTTCTTAAAAAATATATTTATTTGTTGTGACAGTAAACTGTAACAAAAGCCTTCGTATGCACACAGGGCCAGTATTCCTTGGGGGCACACTAAACATTTAATGTTTACAAATGTTGGCAATTCAGATAAAAGACAAACTCGCCAAAGAAATTTCGACTGAAGGCAGCAGCATTATAACTGTTACCATATGCATTAGTCCATTATTACTTTCCATTGTAATACCAGACAAGCATTTACTCTATTACATGTAAATGCCATGATGTGCAATGCGTTAGTCGTTTAGCAATTAACGGCAACGTCATCCTGCAAAAGCAATTGTGCAATTGCTGCAAAGTGCAATGGACAGCTCGCCAATGCACAACTCGTCAATGGAAACTCATCCCAATGGACAACTCGCCAAGCGTATTAGTTTAGTTATAATGGCTGGTAAAGCGTTATTTATTCACTGCTGGAAGCCATGAATTATAGCAGCCGTGCAAGCATGGTGAATTGAATTACCAGTTCCAAATATGTACTCATATTGGATTGTGTCAAAAAGATTATTAGTAGAAACTAGTTAGATTAGATCCAGTAGATGACGGGTCATATATTAGGTCTCTAGAAAACATAAAACACATTGAAATTTCCTTCATTTTTATTGCAACGTGAAATGAGATTCGTTTATCACACTTGTATTGTCCAAGGAGATAAGTACATTGGTTTGAATCATATCTTGTTATGCTTAAGGATTATGGAAATTCTGTAGATTACGAAACTGTATTCCTTGTTGCTTCAATCATTATCGTATTCACAAAACATCTGATGCGATAAGTTAAACACTGGATCTGTACAAATGGCATAGCCTAAGTTTAGCAAATATATCAAACAATAAGATCAACTATTTTCATACTAACCAAACATTTTGATTATGGCTTGCCATGAGTTTTATTAATAAGTTTTCAGACATAAATATTTCTCACTCATGAGACAGTAATTAAATACAATACAACACAATACAACACAGGCCATGTTTTATTTGCTATGTCGTTCTTACCGGTTCAAGTTCCTCATATTCAATGATTTGTGGTGTAGGTATATAAGAATGATGTACCATTATATATCAAGCTCCCTAAGCTTCGCCTTTGTGTGATGGTGACTCGCAAACATTTGTTCTCCTCTACATAACCAATAATCTGCTGGTTGAGCAGACCAAGCATTGGTAATGGTTGCTAGATACTCAGCAAATACCCGTTCTAATCGGCAGTTTCCACAAGTTGTTGTCCACAAGTGTTTCAACTAATGATTCTCGCAAGGAGAGTTCTGGGGTACCAACTTTTATCTCGTTTGCAAGTTAGCTTATGATGTATTTCTTGTGATGTAACTATAGTTTGTGCTAGCCCATGACATGGCAGCTATTCTTGTGAAAGATTCATGTAAAGGCATTTTTTGGCAATTAGCTCTAACGCCCGTCAGTGAGTGGGTAGATCGTAACTATAGCGATTAGAGGGCTATTAGTTGCTATATTATATCTCTAATTACATAAACCATGCCAACTACCTACAGTAATTACACATTGTCTAATTACTGTACATTTAATTAATAGCTACCATAAAAGCACGAATATTAGCCATGCTGCTTAGGGTACAAATTGTGTTGAGTGCAAGCAGTGTTTTCGAATCATTATAATTATGTACTATAGTGATTAATCGCAAATATTTACTATTTACTATAATTATTAATACAACAGTGGCCTAAATAGTAAATGCTATATTTGTGTCATTTGCTCTACTATTACTACATGTATGTGGGAAATAATTAATCTAGACACTGGTTTCGTAACAAATCCCTACCTCACAATCTATTTACATTTGTTGCTTTATATTGTTGCAAATATAGGCAATTGATAATTGATTTAGTTGAGGAAAACCTAATTGGCATCTGGCATTTTACTGCTGCAGTACATATGGAGTAAAACAATGTCAGGCTAAAATTATTGTCTAACTATGGAATTGTTTAACTGTGGTAAGAATCAAACTTATGACCTCATCAGCAAGATGGGGGCATGCATCACCTTTTCACTGCTCAAATACCCTTGCTCTCAAGCTTGCATTTCATTGATGTTGATGACTATCAGCATTAGCAATTAAAATTCAGGGGAAACATGAGTTGCATGTATAACAATCAGCTTCAGTTTGTTAATTGCAGATTTGTGGGCTTGCAAACTTAGCTTTCTCACAGACAACACTATAGTTATATAGACCCTGATACCGCTGTGGCCAATATCTTTTTCTCTTCTTAGCTCTTTTGGGCAAGAATTATAACCTGAAGTTGCTTCCTTGCATTTTGATCAGTAGGTAAAATGACATAGGCCAGATGGAGTCTCGTTTTGACAAGCTCAAAGAGCTATCGGATGACCACCACCAAATGCAATACAGTGCAATTTATACTTAGCACAAAGTCAAAGTCCCCAGCCTACAAAGTCCCCAGCCTATAAAGTCCCCAGCCTACAAAGTCCCCAGCCTACAAAGTCCCCAGCCTACATAGTTCCCAGCCTACAAAGTCCCCAGCCTACAAAGTCCCCAGCCTACATATTGTCTCAACTGGTTGCAATTAATAACAAAATTACAATGATGGATCAGACCTGTTGGTAGCTAGTCCATGTCCCCAACCCACCTTAACCTAGTTATGATCAAAATTTAAAAGTGATAAAAAGTGTGATGACTCATACTTGGGTGTAGGGATAGCTCATTGAAGTGAAGACATGGATGATTTCCCAGGTTATCCAGCTTCGATTCCCACGTGTGTCGCATAATATTTGTGTAAAATATTTTGTGCTGCAAGTGATTGTGCAAGTAATTGTGCTGCAAGCCATGCGATCAATGTTAAGGGCCTGTACCAACCTGAACCTGTATTTAGACTGGGTGTTCTGCAGTTCGGAACTGGGAACAATATTTAGGCACCTCAATGACTGGAAATATGTCTTGCTTTCAATATCATAATTCCCAACACAGGTTTCCTGTGTTGGGAGAAAATTAAAAATAATGTATTATTTATCTATCTAGTCACTAAAGAATAATTTTAATAATATAATGCTTCTTCGTAATAATTACCAATCTCTATTGACATATCACCCCAAACACTACACTCTTTCGAATTTTGGTGATGGATGAGATCTACATGAAGTTAATTCAGTGAGAGACATTAAAAATGCAACATTGAGATGATATTCTAATATTGTAACAAATTTCAAAATCATTTGAAAGCCTCAACTATTAGAATATTTGGAATAAATTGTATTCCTCACAAGTATAAATGAAAATTTAGTAAAAATACGTATTTACTAATAATGAATTAATCAACTTGATTAATCAAACAATATTGCAATTAAATTCCATCACACAAAATAATACTATTCCCTGCCCATGTCAAAATGCTGCCTTTACAAACACAAACCGCTGCATACATTAATGAGTTTGCACCAGAAACTGTCTAAAGTCTGCCAAATAATGTTCATTCTCCTGATGAGCTAAGTATTGAGAAATTATCATTACCGTTGCACCAAGAATTATGAGCATACCTGAAGAGGCATAAAAATTTATAAATAAGTAGAAGAGGATAATTAAATTATACTGGAAGTCTAAACAGTTCTATAGATGCAAGTCTAACCAGTTCTATAGATGCAAGTCTATCCAGTTCTATAGAAGTAAGTCTAACCAGTTCTAACAGGTCTACCATTGAAAATTAACACAAACAAAGTCGACAATACAAATATGCGAAGTTGCTGATCGTAATTAAATAATGCACAGATATACTACATAATTATTAGCTTGCGTTCTCTGCTAACCGGATGGATTTGGATATAGTGGGCCAGAGGATATTGCTATGGGTATAAGGAGTTGCACTCTCCTTAGTCTTCTAATGTTAGTCTTATATGATCAAGCCGCAATATTGCGCCATGATTAACTCAATGAAAACGCTAAATGTTATGATCTAGGACGATGCAATGAATTTTAAAATGCTCTACATTTCACATAAAACCACATTGCTAACATAAAAGTGATGTCTAAATTACTTATGAGTTCTATCTTGTCCTGATAATTATCA
>JAOQGN010158821.1:0-11274 GCA_027564295.1 Himantozoum antarcticum | reverse complement strand
ATTAATGAGATGTTCGTCTGATAGGTCTATGTATTGGTTTTCCATGGTATAAAGGTTAATCCCTTTCCGGAAACTTTGCAGATTGCATTAAATTTGCATTGAACTCTGTAGTGTAACTGTGGATGGAGATTGAGATTCAACTGAATCTGTAACTGATGTCTGTGAGAGGCAAATACCTCTCTCGGCTTAAAGTAGTCTATAAATATGGTCAGTTTACAACTTTTTACTATTATAGTATACTCTTGCAATATTTGGCAACTTGGTAAAATAATGAAGCACTAAAATCAAAAAAATTTCCTAAAATATCAGAGCACTAAAAAATTTCTCACACCCGCCATCGTGACCGGAAACAGTCTATGGCGGTTTCCGGTGAGTGTATCAATATATTTGATACAGTGAGTGTATCAAATAGATTGATACACTCACTGTATAATGACTTAACTAATAATACTATTATGATAAGACAACTCTTAAATATATAGTCTGAAGTTAAGACAACTCTTAAATCTAGCTGTGTACACGTGTACTGCAGGTTGTGTTATCCTCACTGATGCATGAAGCTGAGATGGTGCAGGAGGTGATTAGGGGCTGGATAGTTCACTCTGTTCAATCAAATGATATCAACAGAATACTGGAACCCTTCCTCATCCTACTACTGGAGTCTGATACCAGTAGGACTAGTGTGCAGCAAAAGAGTAAGTAGAGTTGAAGGAACACAAGCTATGGTTGGGATTACAGTAAAACAGGCTAGGGTTAACATTGTATGAACACAGGCTATGGTTAGGATTTCAGAAACACAGGCTAAGGTTAGAATTGAAGGGACACAAGCCAAAGTTAAGATTGTAGGAACACAGGCCAGGATTAAGTTGACAGGCGCACAGACCAAATCAAAGATTGAGGGAACACAGGCCACAGTTGGTATTACAGGAACTCAGACCAGGGTTGGGATTGAAGGAACACAGGCCAGGGTTAGGATGGTAGGAACACAGGCTAGGGTTAGGATTACATGAACACAGGCTAGGCTTAGGATTGCAGGGCCACAGGCTAGGCTTAGGATTGCATTACCACAGGCTAGAGTTAGGAGTACATGACCACAAGCTAGAGTTAGGATTACTGGACCACAGTCTAGAATTAGTATTACAGGACCACAAGCTAAAATTAGGATTACAGAACCACAGGCTAGAGTTAGGATTACAGGACCACAGGCTAGAGTTAGGATTACAGGACCACAGGCTAGAGTTATGATTGCAGGACCACAGGCTAGAGTTAGGATTGCATGACTACAAGCTAGAGTTAGGATTACAGGACCACAGGCTAGAGTTAGGATTGCAGGACCACAGGCTAGAGTTAGGATTGCAGGACCACAGGCTCGAGTTAGGATTGCATGATCACAGGCTAGAGTTAGGATTGCATGACCACAAGCTGGAGTTAGGATTACAGGACCACATGCTAGAGTTAGGATTGCAGAAACAGCTGCCCGATTAGCTTAGTCGGTAGAGTATCAGTTATATCCTGATAACAGGTAATCCTCGTAGATAATTATTTTAGTATGGAATTCCAGGTTTGTTCCGTTTCATTCCAAAGTGTTAAATGGTTGTGTTATTGTATATTTTAGACAGCTCTTGAGCTATGGGTCAGTCAGCTTTTCCTGCCTGTTCAATAATTTCCCATATCCAGATGGCTTTACTATGACCTCTAAATTACTTTTCATGATTTTGCAGATAAACCCTTGCAGACAGCAGCTGAAGATGTCGCTGACAGTGAAGAACTGTTTAGAAAGTCACTAGACACTGCTCAGGCTCAGATAAAGTCCATAAGCAGTAATGGCAGAGTGCTAATGCGGGCAGGTAAGCATACCTCCCACCCCAATGTGAGATTGTACTATCAGTCTGTGAGGAAAAAGCCACACCTCCCTTGACTCTTTGTGCAATGAACAAGCACCAAGGCTCATTTGAGTTGTGAGTCACCTGGAATACTCCTAAAAACACAAACAAGGGCTTAAAAGTTTGTCCATTTGTACTGTAAATTGGTTTGCGTCCAACATCTTATTAAATAAATTATCTAGTTGGCAAATTATTATTGTGCGGACTATTGTCCGGAAATGAAAATTAGTGGGGCCAAGGTCGTAGTGGATATATGCTTGCATAGGTACCTAGACTGAAGAAGATGGAGGTTAAAGGTCGAGTCAGTGGGTAGAATAGCTGTGAATGCAGTTCTATTATCAATCTAATTGGGACTTTATTATTAATTGTAACTTTTGTAGCTGTGATTCACCAGCCCAGATGATGTAACTTCTCAAAAATATTATTTCCAAAATATTGAACGACGAGGTGCTGGTAATTTTAGCACTCAATTCAATCATGAAATTCTAATTTAGTGCGCTTTTCACTTTTCTAAGTGTCTTAACTGCTCTGGTTGTTCTTGTATCAAAATGAAAGTTGGTACAATGTGCTTGTTAACAAACTAACCTTTACAATTAATCATTGTTCTTCTTCACATCATCTTTCCAGCTCATTTTATTCACTCGCAGATAAATATCTCTTGTAGACCTCCAGCATTTCATCTGCTGATCAGAACACCGGGCATGGGCAACTTTAGGGTTAAGAATCTTTCAAATAATTCTTCGCGGATAAATATTTGTGCTGCGACCTTAACTTGGTGCCGTGAGCACTTGAACACGTTGCTGTTACAACACTTTGCTGTTACAACACGTTGCTGTTACAACACTTTGCTGTTTCAACACGTTGCTGTTACAGCACGTTGCTGTTACAGCACGTTGCTGTTGCAACACGTTGCTGTTACAGCACGTTGCTGTTACAACACATTGCTATTACAATACTTTGCTGTTACAACACATTGCTATTACAACACTTTGCTGTTACAACACGTTGCTGCTACAGCACGTTGCTGTTACAACGCGTTGCTGCTACAACGCGTTGCTGTTACAGCGCGTTGCTGTTACAGCGCGTTGCTGTTACAGCGCGTTGCTGTTGCAACGTGTTGCTGTTGCAACACGTTGCTGTTACAGCACTTTGCTGTTACAACACGTTGCTGTTGCAACTATCTGCTTGCTTATTGTAGAGAGCAGCTCTTCACAGAATCAGGTCAAGCCTGTCACACAGTCTCTGGTAACTAGGGAGGGGATGGTAGCCCCCTCTCAGCTAGTCAATGAACCCTTAGACTGTGAGAATGCTTCCAAATACCGCACTGCTGGCCTAGCCTTGAACCCATTCGGCACAGCCAGTGATTTGGATCATCTCATCTTTGATGGATTTACTCCACACGAAGCTCTTGAGAATCGATGGTATAATAGTAATGGTTGATCGTTACCATAGTTACAATAGTTATGTATCAGGAGTTGGACCATCACTAAGTCAGCTGCTATAGAAAACGCATTTGCACCAAACTTGGAATCAAATTATTTAATTACGTATATAGGCTTTCTTATTGATCATTTAATAAGGCCATAGCGATCCAGTCTAAAAGACTTTACAATACTGAAAAGGAGGGGTTAGAATTTAATCAAAAGAGAATCATCAATATTGCAAAGATTGGCGATATCAGTAGCTGGTAGTGCAAATAACGGAATGCACTTATCACTATCTATGTTATTTTCAAAAGCATTATGCAATGTCAGGCATGAAAGCAATAATTGTTCCTCTGAGAATTAATTGAAATTCAAAATATCATTTAATTATATTTTATTATATTTTGTATCTAAACAAGCCTTATTGGCTGCTCATTCATACAGTAGCTCTGAGTAAATTGTTTATCTCCATTATAGGGCTGCCGTTATTCAAGGTAAGAAAGAAGACTATAAGTCTATTGTATCCAGAGCTAAACGACTTGACAAGGAGATATGTGAGAGAGAAGGAATTATATTTGGGGAGGAGCATGGAGCCCCCCAACCAGATGCTAAACCCATTGAAGAACCCCAAGCTAAAACCACCGAAACACCTGCAGCAATTGCCATACCTATGCCAGACACTAATATGCCACATCGTGTCATAGCAGAACCACCACCAATGGTTGAAAATGAAGCTGCAGAAGTAGTAGACCGCATAGTCAGTGACATTATAAGTGAGGTGGTTGTTAGAGCTGGTACTGGTGATAAGTTACATTCCTCTTCTAATGCGTCAAGCAGTGCCAATAATGATGTGGATGATCCGGGCATCTCGCAACAGGTGCTAGCAGGTCATCGACGTAACAGTGCAGTGTCATCTATCACAAGCACTGGTTCTATATCATCTAAATCCAGTCTCCTGCAGGAACAGGTAAGCTGTAAATAGGAATATTATAGTTAATCTAAGACATGACAGAGTCAAGTAAGATACCATTTATGGAGAGGTATAGTTCTCATCCAGATTAGCTGATGACGCGTTTGGCACTAACAGTAAGCATATAGTTGTAACATAATTATAGTACAATCTAAGTAGTATAGATTTATGGAATTCTACTCTATATCCATTAAGTATTCATCGGCACTTAATTTCACGTTTTTGCACTTTTAAGAAAGTAGAAAAATATGACTAACTAAAATAAATTCAGAAAGACAAGTAGCTAAAATAAAAATGCCGACATTTCATTCTTCTGTTTTTTTTTTAATATTAGAATAACTATTTATATATAATTATGAATTTATTAATTACATGTCGATAGAGGTCGACAGTAGGTAGACCCCTAATACAATTTCCCAATGAAAACTCATAGTAATAGTAAGCCTCATTTACTGAAGATATCATTGTGTTATTGATGTAGTCCAAGATCAAGCCTATTGTAAAATCTCATTTTCAACGAACGGTAATGTTTACTAGATTTACCTGCAAAGTACTTCCTGTTTCTCCTTCACCAATTCTGTTGAGTAGTAGTGTGTGTGTTCTTTGGTGAAACATTTTTTAGATTTGCAAAGTAGATTTTTGTATCAATTTCATCTGGTAAAATGTTTGCAACAGTGAGTATGCATTTGACATTATGATTCTGGAGGAAAATTCGCTACTTTTAGTATTCGACCGTGCATTGAAGTACATATAGCTAACATTAATGATAGCTATCTTTTAATACGTAATAACCTTTAATAACTTTTAATATTTAAAACCAGGCCTAGTAGCGAAACCTTTTTGCTAGCGCAAGTTCTTGTTGTAAGATAATAAGATTGTTTATACATGTATGATATATTTAGATTCATTAGCCCATTACTTTGATTAGAATACTTAATATTTAGATTATTTGAATCATATTTATATGACTGCTGTATATTTACATACATGTATAGTAATTTATTTGCATATATTATAATTATATAAGCTTAGCTTACCAGGAAAGACAAGTGAAGTATGCAGTTAGTATTTTAACTCTCTACCAGTGGAGATTTGAGCCAACAACAATTTCAAATCTTTTAAATGTCATTTAAAGACTTTTTTATACAGCTCTAATAATTTGCGAATTTTGATCGCAACCATTATATACCTATTTTTAGTTAGTTCTAGATTTTATGCACTTAGAACAAACCTTGTTAACATAAAAAAATTATTAATATTTGGTTATTATTTGTATCAAAATATAAGTGTATATACTCTATATTTTATATTCAATATTATATTATATTTATGTTATGTACACAAACCTTGAGCACCAAATTTGTCATCAGCTAATCCGGATGGGAACTATTATACCTCTCCATCATTTATAGCCCAAGCTCATGATTATTAAGTTTTCAAGTGCACACACAAACTCTGCCATACGCACACACAAACTCTGCCATACGCACACACAAACTCTGCCATACGCACACACAATCTCTGCCATACAGTGTATTTATATGCATTCTTACTGTGCATACTAAAATACTCGTATTATATAATTAAAAAACACAAATATTTTCAACTCACCAAGAACGTTTACTTATTTTCATGATGCAAAGCAGCATAGAAACCGATTGTGAACGTATACCATGGACATATAGAGTAATATATCAAAAACTGTTTTCAAGAGGATGAATAAGCATCCGCGATCTGATTGAGGAACGGGAGACAATGACTCGTCCCTTCCAATTATTATGTATTGTTTCGTCTCAGTTTTGCTGTTTTTACTAGTCCATTTTAAAAACAAAATCTGAGATGAGGGCAAGATCTGGTTGAAATATACACGCTTTTAGAAATTACCGGTACGGCTGTAAAGCCACCAATAATTGTAATTTCCCTGTTAAGCTAATGGGGTAGCCAGGAATATATTATGTGTTGTAATACATTTGGCCCTTGAACTTTTTTAATTGAAATATTTTAGAAATACAAACTGCACTTGGCCATCATTTAACCTGCTAAAAGCCTGTGATACAGTGAATGTGCTTACATGAGATATATTTTATAGTCAGAGGCGGCTGATGATACTCCCACTGGCAATACAGCAGGTTTACATGGCTTTGTGTTGATATATGATCAGTGTTATGATACGGGACGTGTTCTGTTTGGTCTATCAGTAGTTCAGGTGAGTTCAGAGTGTAATATTGTCTGAATAGGTAGGCCTACATCTATTAGAAATCATAGTAGACCGGCGGATATCGCTTAGACGTTACAGTCGCCAGAGTTGGTAGCGTGCACTCTGGTCTGGCAGCAGAGTGAGAATGTCGCAACTTGCCTTCCAAGAGCGTCATTCAAGTCTCACTTATGACCTGGAAATTTTCGTCTTGTAGAATGTTTTTCTCCTTGCCAATCGAACTAATAATAATATCACCCCATGTACAGTAGGTTTCCTCCGAGTAGCTCCTGGTGCTATTGGATTACCACTTGAAACAATATGTCCGAAATTACAGCGAGCATACTAATAATATGCTATATTATATTATACTATTATACAACCTATACTATTTGCTAGTAGGTTGTGCTAAGTAACTAGGTGTATTTCAAAGCTAAGTTTTCACAAATCAATTTTATTTAATTTGGTGTGCTTATATATACATGTATATGACTTTCATGGTTGTAATAAATAGTTCTTGTATCAGTAAGACGCAATCGATGGCTTTGCACATCGTGCCAGGTGCCATTAGAACTATACAATGATGCTGTATAGGCTCGAATATGCCCACCACATAAACATTTGATATGCTATTGCAAGAAATTCACGTAGTGTAATATTTAATATATAGTTTGCCTTTTGACAGCTTATTGTAACTCATTTAAATGAAAATATGACACCCCATGGAGAAATTAGGATTAAAATTAGACTGATAGTCATATTTCTACTTTATTAGTTGATGTTAGGGGCCATGTTAATGCGATTTTATAACATTACCCCTATTGTTATTATAATGTCAATATTGTTGTAATATATACCTGTATATTGTAATTGATATATAGCGGGTTCCATTCACAGACAGTGTTTTGGGTTGGGGGATAAATGGGAGCTCCGTCTATAATACAAAACCAGCAGATCATGCGCACTGAGGAGTTGTCCCTTGAGCTCTCATTTTTCTCTCTTCATTTGCTTGTATCTTTCTTAGAAAAGAAAGATAATTATATGCAGATGAAGATGAAGAGAGAAAGGGGAGGGAAGGGACAACTCCTCAGTGCCCATTGCAGCTGATGCCCCAACAGTCGCCATCATTATTATAAAAGTTCCAGATATTTCGACTCAAAAGTACCATGTTAAAAGTACTGGTGAAAGGTCTTTGGTTCTCCTCTGTGCGCTTGATAATAACTATATAACTATACCACTAAAATATAATTATAATATAATAACTATATAACTTATTATATAGTTATTATATAATAACTATATAATTAAATAAAAAAATAAAATATAATTATAATATAATAATAACTATACCACTAAAATCTAATTATAATATAATAATAGTAATACTAATATAATAATAATTACAATATAATGATCTTACTAGTATATAGTAATATAGTAATTCAACAATTACAATTTAATAATATACATTAATTTATAATATAATTAATATAATAATAATATTTAGTGGCTAGCCTTATTAAGGGATAAAAAAATATTTGCTTCAGACGCCTGCCAAATATTGGTACTGCTAACTTATATACATGTATACAAGTTGTACATGTATATATATGTATACACGTATACATGTATGCATACGTGTATGCATATATACATGTATGCATACATGTATACGTGTATACATATACACGTATACGTGTATACGTATATACATGTATACATGCAAGACCGTGCTGGCAATAAATGTTCTGTGGCCTATAACTTGGCGCAGATGGAAGTTAATAAAGTCTAAAGCTCAGTGGGCACTGAACTTTATGAAAATCCATCAGCTAAATGGGCTACTTGCTTTAGCTGGTAAACTATTACGCTAAATGGTAATCCAATGGTTTAGATAATCCGGGGAAAGTCTACACATTGTGTGGTATTATTATCAGCCAATATGGATATATTGGCAAGGAAGCAACCTTTTATGCTGAAACCTCCAGGTCAAAAGTTTAACTCGAACCCAAATATTTGACAGATAATCTCCCGTCATTGCTGCAAGCCCAGAGTGGTTCTCTAATGATATAGGCCTACCACTCTGCCAATTATTCCAGTCATTTGTGAAATGTATATGGTTATGGCGATAAGACGGCGTTGGCTTTAATATCTAAAGTCTGGGTCCCTGCTATTCCATTGCTGGCATGGGCCAGTAAAATGCTGACTTTGCAATGCAGCAATGCCAATTGATCGCTTAACTTAAAATGCTAGAGCACAAATAAATTTATTCATGGATCACTATATTGAACAAATATACAGTTAATAGGCTATCAATATGGGAAATGCAGTAAAATGTTTACAGAGTAAAATATCTCATTTTAATAATATATACAGCACTTTTGTAATGAGTGTAAATATACTGTTTAGTTAAGGGTTAGATGCTGACAAAGGCACGGCATCCTTTGGTATTTAATCTGCAGCACGGGTTGTTATACTAAGCTTTGTCCTCACTTCTCCTCATTATAGTGTGTCCATTTATACTACAAAAGGCAAACATAATATTATATACTTACAATAGCACTGAATTGTTATAGTAGTACAATACTAAGGCTTGCTGGTAGTCTATGATACTCAGCCTTAGGTCATCGGTTACTATTAATAGATATGTGAAGGGGTTGTTGATACCACCCAGTAATGTTGGTAATTATATGTGGAGGAGTTGTAGGCTAGAGGCAGCAGTATGCCTCTTCAGAATGCTGCTTGCCGTGTGAGACTTAACCTTAAGCTGACTATAAACTTGTTGGCAGTAATTGACTCAACTAACGTCTGCTGTGACACCGACAGCTCACACGCATAACCATTCACAGGTAAGTTTAGTTAAATGTTTTAAATTATTTGACATTCATAATATTTAATTTTTTTAAGAAGCATTGAGAACAGTATCACTAATAATTATGCTATTGACTTGGGACGTTAGTCAATAGGTATAGCTGCCTAGTATCAGAAGATGATTGCAATACTAATAGTGAGCATCTACTAGGAAATCGCAGTCTACAGGTGGCGACAAAGGCTGGGTGAAACTCGTATGTACTAGGTGGCAGTCTGAACTACATACAAGGACAGATTGAGTGAAAATTGAACCTCCTACCTTTTCATCCCAGTTCAACACTTTGACTGCTAAGCCAATATGTGCTCCCTTCTTACCATGCTCACCTGATTATGATGCTGTTCTGATAGAGCTTGTTCAGTAAGCAAACTTTCACATTGCATGGGATTACTTTAGGTAGTTATCGGACAGCTCATTCACTGAATTAGTCGAGGGAGGCCCCAACTGGCCCCCTGTAGGCCTGTATACCTGCTGACTAGAACACAGCACCTTCAATATTCTTGCCCAGGATTGAGTATTCTAAGTGGAGAATTTCGTTTTCTGCAGCGGGAATCGAATCCAGACCTCGCAAACGAGGTGCCTTGGCCTCGACCACAATCCAATTTCCGATCACCTGATAAATGTTATCCTACATACATACTACTTGGCTATTTTGTTTAGTTTTGGTTGAATGTGTCTCTGCTATCAATGATTGTAATGTTTACAAATTAAATACATCAATTTAGTTTACTCTGTTATCAAAGTTTGTAGCATCTTTGATTGTTATCAGATTGTGAAGGATGTTACACATCGACTGCTGACTTAGATACTTACACTGCTATAACACTCAGCAGATAGAATGGCTGCCAATGTCGGAATGAGCCCAATCATGGGCGAAAGCTTCATTCTGCCAGGTAAGAAACTGCTGGTTTAAATTAACAAACAATCCACTACTGAAAGTTAGCAAGGGCTGAGGACTTCTATTGCTGCTCTTGACGGCATAATTGTGATATTGTTGGGAGGCTGTGCTATTGTTTGCAAAATAATTTGTTGTTATTTAGGAGATTCGGTAAATTTTCTTTTCAGTTCGGAAACCTTGACCTTCACTTTTATCTGGAGATTGGGGCTTTGGCGTCATGGAACGCTATCGCAAGGCGACCAAACTGAAAGTAATTTTACCGAATATTCCATCCATCTTATCAACTGGTCAATGCACAACAACTGCCCACATCTTTGCAACAACATGCAGGACCATCATACCGAGGCCTGATCCCATACTATAATAATAAAATTTATTGTTGTTTCTGCAATACTATTGTATTATCTAGTGCGACACTGAAAGTCTAATAGACAGTCGATCAAGTAATATGGGAAATAGATAATAATTTAATGCCTAATTTTCACCTACATGAGAGTGATTGATTGTTTAGTTGTTTTGTCAGGAACGTTAAGCACAATGCTTTTACTGCTGTGATGAATTGGTACACGAAAGCTATCAGCACTGATCAACTGTTGAAATCTAGGAACCTATTAAATAATCATGTTTCTCTGACCGCTATTAACCAACCTTGTCCGCAAATCTTCGTCAACAGTAGTGTTCTTACTAGTTACAGCAAACCTCATCTTGCACATCAGCGCCACCGGCACTACCTGCCACACTCTATCTTTCGAAGGCCTATATCTAGCCACAGAAGAAGGCTACAAAGTTGTCCAATGCATCATTGGGAAGCTGAGCTCCAGGGAAATTAAATTTAGAAGTATAATATTGTATAGAACTAGTGGTTTAAACAGATTTGAGTTAATCTGAAAAACAGTATATTTAACTCATTCACTACGTAATTTTTTTAATGATTGGACACGATAAATATAAATAAATAAAATTAATATACAAGTAGTTCATTTTCATATTGTGTGAAAACGATTAATCTTAGAAACTTTTAACTTGCACCATTGGATTC